>RJWJ010027995.1:0-21771 GCA_004363605.1 Indri indri
TAGATACAAAATAAATTATGGTCTCTGGCTTGAAAAAGCATTGCTCTAGAGTTGTCCTGATTATATAAGGACAAATTTGCCTGCCCTGATAAAATGCAATTGCTTTCTAAGAACTTTTGAAAAGATACTAATGTTTCTGTAACTCTTTTTTTCCTACAAATCTGGTCTTAAGAGATGGCCCTAAGTATCTCAGTATTTTTGGAGTTCTTTCTCCTTTGCCTGGTGATACACCTGATAGCAACAAATGAACATTAGTGGTCTAATGGGTTGGTCATAATCATTGTATGATTCCTTTCTCCTGGATAGTAGATTCTATTTCTTTTAAACTGTAAGAGCTCACATAACACCTGCTGCAGCCATTTTGTCATCTCTATTTCTTGGATTTTACTAGTAATAATAGCCATTTACAAAGAGTGCTAAGTATTAATAGTTTACATTTATTATCTGATTTAATCCTTGCAACTGCTAAACTCCCCAATTTGAAAATAAGGAGCCTAAGCCTCAACGCCATTCTGTGCAGCGCCCCCGTTCACAACGCTGGTAAATTGCAAACATGAAATTCAAATGTCTGTCTTTCAAAAACCCACATTCTTAATCATTGTACTAAATACCTCATCATAATAATTTCTAACACGTATGAAGTGCTTGACTTATGCTGCATGCTGTGCCAAGCATTTTTACATACATCTTCTCAGTCTTGGAAGGCAAAGAACTTACTTGGTGATGAGAAGGTGGAATCCATGCTAGAGGCAGAAAGGGCTATCCACCCTTGCTGTTTGAAGTGTGGTTTGTGTTCAGCAGCATTGGTATCACCTGGGAGCTTTTTAGAATTGCAGGCTATCGGCCCCCACTCAGACTTACTGAGTCAGAGTCTAACAAGATCTCCAGGTGACTTGTAAGCACACCGAAGTTTGAGAAGTACTGGCATAGAAGACACCTGAAAAAACCTAACGTCAGTTGTGCGTAGATTTCTCTAATGCAGGGCTTCTGTAAATGTGACCCCTGAATCAAAACATTAGCTTCACCTGAGAACTTGATTAAAAATGCAAATTCTAGAGCCCCACCCTAGACCTATTGAATCAGAAACTCTGGGGCAGTAAGCTGTTTTAGTTCCCCAGGTGATCCTAGTGAGTCCTAAGGTTTGAAAATCTTCCTTTCTAACACCATGCAGTCTTACGCCTATGCTCAACCAGGAAAGAGGAGTCAGCAGTGACACCCTGTGGAGACAAGGGAAGTTTGCACCTTTTCTACGAGCGTACCTGCTTTTTTTCCCTGGTAAGGATAAAACTGTCATGATCCTTGTTCTTTGCACTAGAAATACCAAGCTAATTTCTTTTCCTGCAAACTATTTGCTTTAGAGTCCTGGGACCATTTTGTATGTGCAAACTAGATTCTTTAATTCAGTAAACATTGATTCGTTTATCACCAACTAGGTGTAAAGGGTTACGGCAGAGAGAATGCAGAAGATATAAAGCATATCAAATTAGCCCCCACAGCAAGCAACTAACAGTTATATCTATAATAGCACCAGCTACCATTTCAGTATTCGCTGTGTGGCAAGTACTATGCTAATTGTTTTCCAGACCTCACTCAATCCTTCTGTGCTTGAGACACACATTTGAACCTTGAGCAACATGGGTTCGGACTGTGTGGGTTCACTCATACGTGGATTTTTGTCAATACAATTTACACTGAGTGTGCCTGCCTCCCCTTCCTCCCCTTCCTCTTCCTCCCCTTCTTCACCCTACTCACTGGGAAGATGATGAGGATGAAGGCCTTTATGATGGTCCAATTCCGGTTAATGAATAGTAAATACATTTCCTCTTCCGTATGATTTTCTTAATAACATTTTCTCTTCTCTAGCTTACTTTCTTGTAAGAATACAGCACATAATACATATATCACACAAAATATGTTAGCTGACTATGTTATCAGTAGGGCTTCTTTTCAACAGTAGGCTATTAGTTAACTTTGAGAAATCAAAAGTTGTATGTGGATTTTCGTGTTTGTTGGGGATAGGTGTCTCTAACTCCCACATTGTTAAAGGGTCAACTGTATTTGGTATTCTTGTTTTATAAGGAAAGTAATGTGAGGACTAATTCTAGTTTATGTTCTTAATCACACATCAGTTGTTACAGTGATCACCAAGGATTATTGTTATTAGACTCACTTAGTGTGTTTAAGTGGAGAGCCTCAGAAACCCACCAAATTAAACCTCTGGGTGTGTGGCATGTTTAACGAATAACCCAGGCAAATTTTATATGCACTAAAGTTTGAGAACTACCGCAATACACTATATTGTATCCACCAAAATATTGCCCTTCAAAGTATTATGGGTTACAGTCAAAGATTTGTAGAGCACCAGAGTTTGTGTTTTAGGGAAGTCTGTGTGATGGCAGTGAGAATAGAGTTCAGGAGGCTGGTGGAGGTAGAAACTTACTTTACAAGACTGTCAAAAAAAGATGTCGCACTGACGTATATTAATGTCAGCTAGTGTTCTAGGTTCATTTCCTAAGTGATTTGCCTACTGTATGGAATCTCAAATTCTTGACTCAGGAAAATTCAATTTTAAGAGTTGTATGGAATCTGAGCTAGAAATCCTGAACCAATTACTAAGAGGATAACTTAGGTAAAATAATTTTTAAAAGAGAATAAACATAGGGTCAGAATTAGAGCCTTAGGATAAGAATCATCCTTATAGCAATATTTAAAAATAATCTTAAGATACTTCTTAGAACTTATTTCAACTCCAAACAATTGTCTCTAAATTCTTTCTGATATTTTTCTTTTTTTTTTTGAGTTGTTACTATCACTTTAAAATTTTCAGCTTTTACATTTCAAACCTTAAAACCCATGTATTTTAGCATTGGTTATGCAGGTTGTGTTATGCCCCCTGGTGGCAATATGGATGGGAAGATGAGAAGCATATTTCAATCAAAGGGAAAGTGCCAACTTAATTGAAAGAGGTGGCAGGCCCTGAATTTGAAATGGAATTTCATATAAAATTTTTCTGGTCTTACTAAAAATAGGAAACATCCCGTTAAACTAAAATCAGATGTATTAACTTCAGCCTGCGAGGTGCATATTTCAATTTCCCTTGCTTTGTCATAAAATGGATTAGCTCCTTGAAATATGTCAGTTGAACTTGAAATTAAATATTTGCTCTACATATAGCTAAGTACCTGAGCTCATAAATGATAACCAAAGTCTGTATCTCACAGCATTTCCTTTAAGATCAGGCCTCAGCACGTGCCATGTACACATGATGCCATTTGCGTCTTCAGAGTATTAATTTTCCTATATTAATAAACTTTAAAAGATTGCATGGCCCAAATAGTCATTTTCAAGAAGTCTCTGGGGAAAAAATCTAAATTTTATAATTTATTCTTGAATCAGAACAGCCAAACATAGGCTCTAATGTACATTGTACCCAGGGCCTCTTGAATAAGGCTTTTTACATCTTTGGGGGCAAAAATAGAGAGTGACGATAACAAACTACTAAAACATATGTTGATATTTGGTGTGAGAAAATGCATAAAAGGTAGTGTTTCTTGCTGGATTAACATAAATCTGACCTCAATGACTATATAATTTGGTCATGGGAGAAATGGCTATTCCTTAAGTAAACATTTTAGTGACTACCAGGTGCTTGGTACCATGCTAGACTAGAAATACTAAAACAGATTGGTCATTGGCCTTAAGAAGCCCAAAGTCTAGCCAGGTGAAACACTTTAATTCCTTTGTAGTTGGCTTAGAGACCAGGAGCCGGTAAGAAGATTATTGCAAGTATATGAGGTGAGAAATTATAAGGATGCAAAATTGCAACATGAGCAAAGGAGACATAAGAGGGAGATTTGGGTACCTCAATCCGTAGCTCTTGCTAACTTAATAGATCTAATAAAGTGAAATGTAGTGGCATAAGAGATAAAGTAGGTAAGTTCCTTTCCCAACATGGGCAAAAGTATAGTCGGTGATATTAGTAACCACAATGTTTCCTTTTTGTTTTAGCATATTACAGGGGTACGAATGTTTAGGTTACATATATTACCTTTGCCCTGCCCAAGTCAGAGCTTCAAGCATGCCCATCCCCCAGAGGGTGCACACCGCAACCTTTAGGTGTGAATGTACCCATCCTTTCCACCCCCTCCCCCAAACCAATGAATGTTACTACTATATATGCACATAAGCGTTGATCAGTTAGTACCAATTTGATGGTGAGTACATGTGCTTGTTTTTCCATTCTTGTGATACTTCACATAATAGAATGGGCTCCAGCTCTATCCAGGATAATACAAGAGGTGCTGGATCACCATCGTTTTTTGTGGCTGAGTAGAACTCCATGGTATACATATACCACATTTTATTAATCCACTCATGTAATGATGGGCACCTGGGTTGTTTCCACATCTTTGCAAATGTGAATTGTGCTGCTATAAACATTCAAGTGCAGATGTCTTTTTTATAGAATGTCTTTTTTCCTTTGTGGAGATGCCCAGTAAAGGGATTGCTGGATCAAATGGTAGATCTACTTGTATCTCTTTGAGGTATCTCCATATTACTTTCCACAGGGGTTGTACTAGTTTGCAGTCCCACCAGCAGTATATGAGTGTTCCTATCTCTCCACACTCATGCCAACATTTATTGTTTTGGGACTTTTTGATAAAACCATCCTCATACAGCCTTCTCTTTGACAAAGCAGACAAAAACATACACTGGGGAAAAGAATCCTTATTCAATAAATGGTGCTGGGAAAATTGGATAGCAACATGTAGAAGACTGAAACAGGATCCGCACCTCTTACCTCTCACAAAAATCAACTCATGGTGGATAACAGACTTAAACCTAAGGCATGAAACTATAAAAATTCTAGAAGAAAATGTTGGAAAAACTTGTATAGACATTGGCCTAGGCAAAGAATTTATGAAGAAGACCACAAAGGCAATCACGGCAACAACAAAAATAAATAAATGGGACCTGAACAAATTAAAAAGCTTCTGCACAGCCAAAGAAACTATCACAAGAGCAAACAGACAACCTACAGAATGGGAGAAAATATTCACATGCTACACATCTGATAAAGGGCTGATAACTAGAATCTATATAGAACTCAGGAATATCAGCAAGAAAAAAATCAAACAAGCCCATTAAAAAGGGGCAAAGGCCATGAACAGAAACTTTTCAAAAGAAGACAGACTAATGGCCAAAAAACATCTGAAAAAATGCTCAACATCTCTAATCATCAGGGAGATGCAAATCAAAACCACAATCAGATATCACTTAACTCCAGTGAGAATGGCTTTTATCACAATGTTTTTAAATATTTGATAATCATATTTGAATCTAATTGGTTTCCCTTATAATCCTGTATTTTATTTCGTTCATGAAACACATAATTCTGAAAGGTTCAATAGGCTTCACCAGAATGCCAAAAGGTTAAATATACCTATTGACCATGGGATATGCAAAAGTCTGAAATTCAGGAGATACATGACAAATGTAACAAAATGTATGCAAATACTGTAAAAGTTGTATGGATATTTAATTTGTACAGATTGAAGCTGTGGGTGTAAACAAAAGTTTTCTAGAAGCATAGAGGTTGTGAGGAGGAGGGCCCAGGGCAGAAGCCTAGAGAATAGAAACACTTAGGAGGTGAACAGAGAATGAGGCCCACAGGGGAAGAAATTAAAAAGTAACAGGGAATTAAGAGAACAGAGTAGTGTTACTGAGACAAAGGGAAAAAAAGTATTGGACAGGTGGAATTTTAAAATGATAAAGATTAAAAAGTGTCTATGGAATTTTCATAACTAGGAATTTTTTGGTGACCTTAGAAAGTTCAGAGAATTAGTATAAACAGAACAATGCCATGATAGAAAATAAAATAGACTCGCAAGTATACAATAGGTTTTCTAGAAATTTGGTTGGGGAAAAAAAGGATAGTAGCTAATGGTAGAGATAGGTACAGGGTGGTTAAAATTTTTAAATATGAGAGAGACGTGTTCATGTTTACACCTGTTACCTAGCCTCACAGGCTGCCCTTTCTGTGAAAATCCGTGACTATTTAAAGAGAAGCAAGGAAGGGATGGGGCAATGGCTCAATTTGGCATCCCCATCTATTCCTCCCTGGACACCTAGTTTCGCTCTGCTCCTCCCATTCCAGGGCTTTCCTCTCACTGAAGGCCTGGTCTCTACCTACAGCATTTCATTATCTCTGACAAAGACAAAAGTACCCAGCACTCATGACTCTAAATACTACTAGATAATAGGTATTGAGTGTCTACTAAGTGCCAGGCACTGTTCTAATCATTTTATGCATTTTAACTCATCTTTCTCATGAAAATGCCAATGGCCTCAAGGAAGAAATAGACTACCACACTCAAACTTTTTCTTTCAAATGATTACATTAGAAAGTGTAGTGCAGTTAAAACATTCCAGACTTCAGTATCATACGAACACAGTTCAAATTTTGGTTCAGCTATTTAATCTCTTGGGACCTTCATAGTTACTTCATCTATAAAGCAGTAATAAAAATATCTACCTAGAGTTGCTTACATGAGGATCAAATCAGATTCCCAACTACAATGCTCAGGGCACAGTCAGGCCTTAATAATGCCACAACTCTGTATGTCAACAAACAAAACAACAGCCATGATAACAGAAAAAAAATATTTCAAAGGTAACTAGTTTCATTTTATTACAACTATTTGCAAGGGGCAGAGTAGAGACATGAATAGCTGTACAAGTTATTTTAATTTGAAATTAATAAAAGTCTACCTTGAATTCTTATCTTATAAACTAGCCACTTATGAGAGTATATAAGAACTGACTGAGGCTACATTATTTGGTACTTCGATACTTCCATTAGCTTCAACTTAACTATTGTCTTTCCAAATACAAAATTAAAAGATGACAAGCTATTTACAAAAAGACATATAATTTTGTTTAATCAGGTTGACACTCTGAACATCTTCTTCTTCAGTTCAGCTGTCTTCTCATCTATCTTAGCACAACCATCCTCTCTTGCCTTTTCAATGCCTTCATGGTATTTCTCCAAAGCAGTTTTCAAGTTTAGAAGTATTTCCTAAGTAGAAAATGAAATAGAATAAGAATTATTCCATGCAACAACCTAAACTAAAAATGAGTTACAAGAATTCCAGTAGTTGCGCCGGGCGCGGTGGCTCACGCCTGTAATCCTAGCACTCTGGGAGGCCGAGACGGGCGGATCGTTCTGAGCTCAGGAGTTCGAGACCAGCCTGAGCAAGAGCGAGACCCCGTCTCTACCAAAAATAGAAAGAAATTAACTGGACAGCTAAAAATATATATATAGAAAAATATTAGCCGGGCATGGTGGCGCATGCCTGTAGTCCCAGCTACTCGGGAGGCTGAGACAGTAGGATTGCTCGAGCCCAGGAGTTTGAGGTTGCTGTGAGCTAGGCTGACACCACGGCACTCGCCCCAGGCAAGAGAGTGAGACTCTGTCTCAAAAAAAAAAAAAAAAAAAAAAAAAAAAAAAAAAAAAAAAAAAAAAAAGAATTCCAGTAGTTTCATTCATATTAATATTTTAAAGCCTAAACTCTAATGCACACACATGCGTGTGTATGCCTCTTATTAAAAATTCATTCTGCGAGCTGTACAAACACATCAAAAAAGTCTGCTACTTAGAAAGAATAAAGCAGAGACATGCGACAATGGTTAGGATTCCAAGACATTAAAAATAAACATTTATAATTATCAAAGAAAAATTTTACTTTAGAGTTTCCCATGCTAAACATGGAAAATAACTAGATTACTATAGATAAACTATACCACTGTATTTGACCCTAATCATCATTTAAAAGATATGTAAATAGATTTAGTAAATAATCTATAGGACTGAAAAATATACTAATATCTTTGAGTTGTTTTAAAAAATTGATTTGATAGTTCACAATTTATATGGATGTGCTAAGAATTAAAACAATGAAAGCAAAACAATTTTTATAGATTAAATAAGAAACATATTAGCCTGGATACATTTTCTATTTCATACTTACCAAATATAATATTAATCCTCCTTTTATTATTCATTTTTCTTAGACAAAACAATTGTCAAGCCATGATACAAGAAACAGTGGTATTCTGCAAGGCTACAGGATATGTTTTGCCACTGAAATAAAATAGCCACCCTTTTCCAACAGGGGAAGACAAACAGTAAACGGGTATAATGTTCTCAATTTTAAGCATCTCTCCTATAAAATTTTTCTTAAACCTATGGTTTTATACTACTTATCTTAGTTTAAATTCTAGCATAGATTCTCATTTTGAATAAATTATATAGATTAGAATTTGATCTAGTATGAATTCAGTGTTCCAAAACAAAGAACACTATTTTCAGTGACTCTGCCACCTATGCAAGTCTGACAACTATTACTCCAGATTAAGCAAATGTAAATATATGCTTAAGACTAAATGCTCTCCAAAAATTCAAACATAGTTATTAAATCCTAATACAAAAATAGAAGAGTGTGTTTAGATTTCTAAGATCTAAGCAGATATCAAATTACTATAACTATGATAGAATATAAACCATTAGGAAAATAAATCAAAAATTTTTGAAAGCTTTATTTCTCAAATCCTGTAGGAAAAATAAGCGTGAACTAGTTGCTAGCTTGTGTGAATGCCATTTAAAAAAAAAAAAATCAGCACATTCAGCAGCTATAGATCAATTTAACTTCCTAGTTCTATAGGGGTATATGTTTATTCATTCTAAAAAGAAAGTTGAATAAATTTGGTAGAAAGATATTACTTATAAGAAACTATCAAAACTAAGCATGGCTAAATAAAGATATACAATCTGTAAATATCTGAACCAACCATTTCAGCATACCGAAAAGAACATTCTCCTCCTGAGAAGAAACATGCTCTCAAGAAGGAGCCAAATTCTGCCGGTAGAGGCACATTAAAGCCCAATTCCAGGGGCGCATACACAGAAGCAAACACACACTTGAAGTCCTAAGCCAACCCTCACGAGATGTTTAATGGTGACAGATCATAACCCTGATAAATGCTATATATTTTAAAGTTCCCAATTGAGTTCTACATCCAAGTGGAACTTTATAATATTAATCCACAATAATTCACATATAATAAGTCTTACTGTGATGGCTGTGTTGAAGTATTTTTAAACTCAAAAACTAGTTCCACACCATCTAATATGATAACCACTAGCTACATGTGACTATTTCAATCTACTATAATTTCAATTAAATTTAATCAAATTAAATTCAAAATTCAGTTCCCCGGTTGCACTAGCCACACATCAAGGGCTCAACAGCCACATGTGCCCACTGGCTACAGTACTGCAGAAAGTTCTACTGGACAGTATTGGTCTAGATATTAATAATTATCTCACTTTTTAAATCAGAGATATTTAAGATTATACAAAATCTATGGATTTTTCTATCCAGTGTAGCCATTTATCACATAAGTATGTATTAATTAATCAACCAAATATATTATTGAGCACTTTCTATAAGTAGCACTGTAAATAATACAACAGTACAATGGAAGATGAAATTATGCCTTCTACCCTAAAGGAACATATAAACACACCAGATTGGATATTGAGTGCTTGAAACATAGCTAGTGCAAATGAGGAAAAATATTTTGTTTTATTTCATTGTAATTAATTTACATGTAAATGTAAACAGCCACATATTGCTAATAGCTCCCTCCTTGGACAGCACAGATCCAGATTACTTAGAATAGACTAAAAGTGCTGTAGTATCTGAGAGAGGAGAGAAATCAAAGGTATGTGCAAGGAGTCAGAGAAAGTTATATGGAGGATATAATCTCTATTGAACCTTAAATAATGGAAATGATTATCTTAGACACAAAATTCTGAAAGTCCTAGAGGTGGGTGGAATCATGCTGCCTTGTTTACAACTCACTGTCTCGGTCAAGTGTGATGCCTGATACCTCATAGTTGCATAGGCCATTTGTTGAAATACTGCCTGAATGAATAAACTGCAGAAAAACGGTTCCTGTTTTAAACAAGAAAGTATGGTATTGAGAGTAATATTTTAGCAGGATAAATTTGGTATTATCCAAATCCACTTAGTACTCAATGTGGATTTGATACAGAAGAATCTAAGCTCAAGGAAGAAATTCAGCAAGTGTTGCTGCGATCCACGAGTACTACAAAATTATGTGTTAGATGTATGAATGGAAAAGGGTAGCTATGAATGGTATCACTGAGTAAAATAAAATCTGAAATTAACTTGGTGATTGTCTAGATAGCAGGATTATCTAGAGCAAGCCCCAAATGGCAATTCTTCATGATAGAAAATGATGATGCCATTAAGAAATAGGAAGAAACTGAGTGAAAGAGAGAAAGAGAGGAAGGGAAAGAAGAGAGAAAGTGAGGGAGGACGGATACAGAAAGATGTTTAATGTAATTTTATATACGTTATTTTTGTTGTGAGTGGCCAGAACAGGAAACAGATTTTTTGAAATCTATCCAAATAGAGGTAATAATTGAAACTAAAATAGATAAATTATGTATGGGAAAGAATATTTAATGAAAAAAGGAATATGATGATCACTAGAATTCAACAGAATTTGTGCAAAAAACAATTTGGCAATCTTAACATATACTTTTTTCCTTTTCATCGTGGATGATTACAAAGTAAACTAAGGAGAGTTCTCTGAAAAAAGTGTCTTGATTTCAACAAACTATTTAGAGACCTTCCCATGCTACTGTGGAACAAATAGATATCACAATGTAGACCAGGTAAAGGTAGTTTAGAATAACTTATCAAGTTGAACAGTTGTACCTAAAGTTTTGATCAATAGTTCTACATCACTTTGAAGAATAAAAATACAATGCAGCAAAGGGCCCTGTTCTACTCAACATTTTTATCTTGGAGAAAAAGGCATGCTGATTAAAAGTGCAGGTGACACTAAACAATGAGAAATAGTTAATATGAATGAGGGAATAATAGATTTAAATTGACCGTGATATTTTTGAAATCTAGGTTGAAATACATAAAATGAAATCTAAAAAAAAAAATGGTAAAATCTTGAATTAAAAGTAATAATTGCACTGAAATACACTGAAAAAATCCTACCTTGGCAGAACTGTATGTGGAAAAAGATAGGGGTCCTTTAACTAATCCACATGCTCAGTGAGTCAAGGGCAAGATGCAGATGCCCAAAATCCAGCCCAAGGTTATGCTTCGTTAAGCATTGAGCTTTGAGGCTGGTCACACCGTTATGTTAGGAGATTGCATTTAGTACTGGGTTCTACATTTTAAACAGAATAAAGATAAGTAGAAAACAGAGTAGAGAGAATGGTAAACAGGATAGTAATGAATCTGAAAACTAAGCTGTATAAAGAATGGCTGAAAAACTGGGGCTAATTAACCTGAATAAGAGAAGGCTGAAAGAAACCATGATCATTATCCTCAAATGTCTGAAAGGTTATTAAGTAGAAGAAGGTATAGACTTTTTCCAGAGAGAAGATCTAGGTTCACTAGAGTACACAAATAAATATTTTAAACTCAATAAAAAATAGCGTTTTAACAACTAAAGCTGTCCTAGCAGAAGAGCTTGATTGGTTATGAGTGCTATACCATTGAAAACAAGTAAGTAGAAACTATCACCAGTTTTCAAAAGCCATACTGAAACATACAGGTTCATGGACCCCAATGCTGTAGAGTCTAAACAATGTATTTGGGTGGGGGTTTGTTTATTTTTAAATTCATCACTGAATTCTAATACACAGCTAGTTTTAAGAAACACCATGCTAGATGACCTCTCAATTTTACAAATATTTAAGGTAAGCATACTACCTATAAGGCACCATTGTCTGCATGGTTTGACATATGCTAAGATTAACAACACATGATTGCTACTGTCAAGAAACATAAGATGTTACCGGCAAGAGATGCACGCACAAAACTAACAGTAATATAAAGTAAGCGGGGTTATCTTTTATGACTGATAAACAAAGGTATCTGAAATTTGAGTTAGTAACTATAGTTACTAATTCGTTAGTAACTGGTTCATTAACTACCCAGACCTTGTGATAATACATAAATATTTATCGATTTGATTGGTTAAGAAGCAGAATTAAATATCTCCTAAGGTCTTTGTAATCCCCATTCTAGAGATAAGCATAGGGCCAAAGACTGAATCATGATGACTATTCCGTTAAGGGGCAGGAAAAAGAAAAGTAGTTGTACAGAAAGAAAAGAAAGAACAGGAAAAAAGCAGGACAGACAGCGCACCGGGCAGACCATGAAAGGGGAATCATGACCATTTTATTTTCTTTTTACTTTCTTTTTCCTTCTTCCTTTCCTTCCTCTAGTTCTTTCTTCTTTCCTTCCTCTTAAAGTAGCCTTGAGATAATGCTCACATGTACAAGTGCCACGATGTAATCTTTCAGAGGGATAAAAGTTCCCAAGAACAGGTAAGGGCATTGTCTACTGTGGCTCTTTTAGTATTAGGAACTTTTGCACATTGGGTGTGGATGGTGGAAAGTAGTGACAGCGAGTTTTTAAATATTTATCAGGTATCAGGGATTTGAGAAACCTCGATCTAAGGTGTCGAGCGTAGGAAAGATGAAGAATACCGAGAAAAGAACAAAAGGCCAAGGGATTTTGCATCATAAATAGCTATTTTTAATGACTTTTGGTAGAACAGTTTAGACAATTGTTCTAGTAGAACAATCTTGATGATAAAAATCAAACTTCAAAAGTTAAGGAGAGAATGGAGATATAATAAATGTACCAGGAATAGACAACTTTAAAGTTAGAGACATTGGCAGTTAAGAGAAGTATAGAAACGGGTAAACATTTTATGTTTGACACAGGACTGGCATTTTGAAAGGTAAAAATGTACAAGACAACATGCCTGTTGTCATTGCACTTAAGATTGTTTATGAAGTTATAAAATAAATGTACTCAAGACAAGCAAAGAATAAACATAGTAAATAATTTTAGGTAATTGTGATAAAGATATCATTAAAAGTCCTATAACACTGGGGACCAAGCTAAGCTGTTTTGCTTCGGTTAACACCTCCAATATAGTTAACATTGATGTTAAGAAATACTTTTGAGGTCCTTTTATCAGGAAAAAAAAATGGAGAAACTTTTTAGAGGAAATTACTTAAAATCACTATCCAAGTTCATGTACCTAAAAAATTGAGAATCTTTATGGAACAACTACTGTTACTTCAAAGAACAACATTCTATTATGTGTGGTCAGGAAAAAAGGCAAGAAAGAAAAAAGGTATGGATAAAATACATACACAAATTATACAAGGGTAATAGAAAAGGTGCTATAAATGAAAATAAAAGTAAAGGACCTGTGGGGTCAATTTCTAATCCAGGAACGGACAAAATCTTCATAATGAGGGTGACAATTTATATTTTAAACTCATGAGATTATCTGAAATCAATTTCTCATGAACACACACTCACCTGGGACTTCAGTTTCTCCCGTTCAGCAGCATCCTTTAGTTGCTGAATTCCAAATTTAATTTTTTGGATTTCTTGATTAATTGTGGTTACTCGCTCATAGACAGCATCTCTTTTTTCTTGAACTTTATTGCAATCCCTAAAGGAAAATAGAGACAGCTAATATATAATCCTCAAGCATCCAAAAAGGCAAACACTTAATTCTAATTTTCATTCCAAAGTGATCTTGTGTCAGTATTTGTTTAACACAATCTAAAACTCTTCTCAAGATATAAAAGCAAACAAACAAAAACCCCAAAGCATGGTGCTATAATCACGTTATGGCATACAGTGAGCTTTTTCACCCAAAAGCTATTCTAAAAATTGGAGATTTTAAGTTACATTTCCCTAGTTGTGCACACTTAGGTACTGTTGGTGGGAATATGAATTAATATGAATTTTCTGTAAGGCAGTTTGACAACAAATACAAAATGTTCAGGCTCTGCCCTTTTCCTTCATCTGCTTAAGGAAGTGCGAAGGAAATAGCTGATTGATCTCTAAGGCATCTTTTAGGGACTGAAAGAATGACATCACAAACATCTCTGGGTCAGGATTCTAAAAACACATTCTTAGAACTGATGGGGAGAAGACCCTATCCATGAAATACTCCAACATACTGGTAAAAAAACATGTTTAGCAAAGTAGTAATTCTTACCTGAATAAAAAATAAAGACTTTTTCTCAATGAAAACTGTAACTCTACAGACCAGCTAGACTGTAAGATAGACCAGCTGATTCATTCTAACGCACCTCTAGACCACTGTCTCTAAAGTGCACTGAAACAAGCAGTAGCACTAGAACCCTCTTGAAGAATGATACAAAGGAACTGGAATTGTGTATATAGAAAAAAAACAAACAAACTAGTAGCTAAAATATCTCTAAACTTAGATCCAGCAGTATAAGTTTCACAATTAACCCGTCTGTTTTAGTCACCTAAATGTGACTAAATAAAGATAAAACTATTTAAACCCTTTTTGAAAATAAAGTAGTTTTGGAATCCTGGGGGGAGAATGTGTTAACTTTTCCTAGCTGCTTTCTAATACACTAAAATAGATAACAAGTTCATACTCGATTAATGTGCGTTTGTATTGCTTAACATCCTCATGCTTCTTATTTATTTTGAATTGTGCTGTGGCGAGTTTTTCCTTCTTCACAATCATCAGTCTTTTGAATGAATTTTCTTCAGTCTTCAATTTTTTCAGTTCTGACTCATCACTCTCAATTTGGTCCTCCAAGTTCAGGCTCTGTATTTTATGGGAAATATTTAAAGTCAGTAAACCAGTGAGGATTTATAAACAAATCGAAAGAGTATTTTCTAGGATGAGCGTTAATAAAACACAGTTTTAAAGTGAGATAAAACCACTTAGACCCTGAAAGCACAGAAGACGCAGACTGAACAAGGAGACAGCAGGAAGGTACTAGGGGTGCTGAGAAAAAGCACGAGGGGAGCGGCATTTTTATCGTGTCATCCTATCAGCAGAGATTGGGACAGAGGGATACACTCAGGTCAGCTAAGAGACTAGAGTGGAGGAGGTCAGGGTCCGAACCAAGGTAGGAGAAGTAAAGAGAAAAGGGTAGACCCTAGAAACAACTAAAAGCAGATCTCAATCTTTTTTGAGTGACTCTTGATGGTAGATGAGGGCATTATGTAGTTACGAAAGAATACCTCAGGCAATCTCAACTTCTAAACCGTAGGGTTCTCTCAAAAAAGGAAATCATTTCTCAAATGTAATGTTAGTGAACCTGGGGGCTTCTAGACTAAGAAACATAAATGCCATTAGCTCTCATTCTTTCAGGGCAGAGGCTCTGCTATAAACTTCAAATCTCTTTACAGGCCCTAGGTACGGTGTTGGACACTAAGTTGAGATTTTATGCTTTCTGATTATAAGATCATTTCCAACTGTTAGAACAAGTTTAAAATTCTGTTTACAACAGCTCCTTCATCCAAGAGTTCACTTTCTGTGGTTTCAGTTACCCGAGGCCAACCATGGTCGGACAACAATAAATGGAAAATTTCAGAAATAAAAACTTTATAAGTTTTAAATTGCAAGCTGTTCTGAGCAGCATGATGAAATCTCGCAGTGTCCTGCTCTATCCCTCCATGGATGGGAATCATCCCTTTGTCCAGCATATCCATGATGTATACATTACCTGCCCTTTAGTCATCAACATCCAGCCACAGACACAGTAATGGCTCGATGATCCAGGACCACCTGAAGCAGATGATCCTCCTTCTGACATATGGTCATAAGGTCAATAGTAGCCTAACGATTTGTCACAATGCCTATACCGCTCACCTCACTTCATCTCATCATGTAGGTATTTTATTGTCTCCTATCATCAAAACGAGGGTGAGTACAGTAACTTTTATTATAGTATATTGTTACAATTGTTCTCTTTTATTAGTACTTACTGTTGCTAATCTCTTATTGTGCACAATTTATAAATTAAACTTTATCATACGTATGCATGTATATGAAAAAACATAGTATATATAGGGTTCGGTACTATCCACGGTTTCAGGCATCCGCTGGATACATCTTGCAACGTATCTCCTCTGCTCCTGGTAAGAGAGGACCACTGTACCATTTTCCAAAATATACATGGCAGTGTGCTATGTTAGTCAATTTACAATTCATTGCATCTGAAGGTTAAAATATGGGTTCTCGCTACTGCCATGTTTAAAAAGAAAAGTGTCTTATTTCCCAGCATTCATTGCCACATCTATTATGCCACAGAATGATCTTTCTTTTCTTTAGGAAAATGGTAACAAAAAGTGAAAACAAAATCCAAGGAACTACTGTAAGCTATTATATAATAAAGACATGAAAATTGCACACAATACAAACCTCCTTTAAGATGCTGGTTAATTTTTCCCTATTATCTGAAAGGTCCTGTATTTTCTTTTGATACAATTGCACCTCCAGCTGACATGCAGGCAGGCAGTCAACTGAGTCTCCATATATTTCATACTTCTCCATCACTTCTTGCTTTGAAAGAAAAAAAACACAGACCACAGTTTGATATTCTCCTGTATGAAACTGCAGTAATGTCAATTTGTTTGCTCTTAAATAATTTCTGCACTTAATATTGAAAACTTAAGAGTAGAAAACAATTAAGTTTCTAGGTCAGTAACAAAGCACTACTACTGACATGTGTCTAAGCACATATAATTATGTTTCTTAATTACCAAATACCCCGAACAAAGGAAAACTGCCATAATTTTACTAAATCCCTCACTGAAGTACATTCCAAAGGTTATTCATGATAATATTAAAAGCGTTCATTCTCCTAATATTCAAACTATTTCTGATTACACCTGGGCAATCATATTACCCATTTAAAATCTTCCTATTCATTTGTATAATAACTTTATTGTAGCTGATTCTTTTAAAAGATTAACTCCTCTTCTAAAATTACAAAATGAACATATATTTACCACACCATAATACAAAGATTTCTTCCCTTTTCCCCACTAGCCTACCCCTTGTCCTACCTTTATCAACCATTTGGACTTTGTCTTCAGTGAAATGCCTAATCATATTATTGCTCACTTTTCTGTTATCTTTTTCTTACTAATATGTAAATGCTCTTTGCATATTGGGGATATAATCCCTTTACCTGTCACATTTGCTGTAAATATGTGCCATGTAATCTACTTTTCTCCACAATTTTTGGGTTTTGAATCTTAATTTTCAAAATCTATTCCAGTCCAAGATTATATAAATAAATGTTCTCCTAAAATTTCTAACACTGCTAATTTTTTAAATTTAAATTTATAATCCACATAAAATTTATTTTTGTAAATGGTGCAAGGTATAGGCCCAATTCTCTTTTCTTCTAGATGAATACCTAATTGAGCCAGAACTGTTTTTTAAATAAACCATCCTTTTCCCATAAATACTCAGATCAATTTCTGAGTTATCATTTCTGTTCTGGTGATAGTTGTCCATTCTTGTGTGATAATCTTAATTTTTAGGAATAACTTTGATAACAAATTCAGAGATAAACATGAAATTTTAATTAATAAAAATTAATTAAAAACTTTGCTTCATACAGGATGCTTAATTGTCTATCCATTTCTAATTTTGTGTGGCTCTACCTCAATCCATCTCCCGCAGTAACCCCTAACCTTGAATATATCTTGTTCCCTACTACCTCACACAAGTCACATACGCTGTTCTCTCTGCCTTGCATGTTCTTCCATGTACAATTTACTGTTCATTCTTCAGACGGTAGCATAAATTTCCACTTCCTTCTGTCTTCCACCTGATTCCCACAGTACTACACTGGGCTTCCCCCATTACATTAACTCAAAGCACCCTATATTTTTTGCCCCTCTCTTTTTGGTGCTTTTTTAACACATTTCAATTTTTCAAACACTTTGACATTCACAGTGAAATTGATCAGAAGGTACAGAGATTCCTCATATATCCTATCTCGCCCCCACAGATGCATAGCCTATACTTTTTTATAGTACATATAATTTGTAATTACATAATTATAAAATTATTTAATATTTTTCTCCATTGTTATAAAGTAACTAAATCTCATGAAGACAGAGCAGACCTGTTTTGATCACCAGAGCAAAGCCTCAAAAATTTGTTGCATAGGTGAACAAATGTCTTGAAACCATATTTCTTTTCCCCATATCCACTTTAGAGAAGAGCTACAAATCAGAGATAAGGCCAAAAAGTTTAAGATGAAGAGAAGTACAGATAATCTAGAAATCAGAAAATTAACACATGATTAAATATGAGTTTGCTTTAAAAAAATAAAAAAGATAGAAAAGCATTAAAATAAAAAGATAACTCACCCTGGAATTTTTAAGCTTCTGGACTGTATCTTTCATTTTTTCTTTATAATTCTTTAGCTTCTCTGGAGAATCCACAATTTTTGTTTTCAAACTCTCTTGTACTTCCTTCGAAGAAACTACTGACAATTTTAGTTCATTCTGTCGAGAAAACATTTTTATATATTAGATACAATAATAAAATTGGTGATTTACCCTTCTAATAAAGGAAAAGAAGAAAGAAATGAGTTCCATGTTCACTGTGAGTGGGGTGAAATTAAATTCTGACCACATCACTTGCCTGTTTAATTGCTCATGTGCATCCACAGGCCAAAGATCAAGCTCCTTAGCACAATATTCAAGGCCCTTCATCACATGCCTCTTACTCTCCTTTCCTAGCTCATCTCCCACTCGTTTCCTGCTGCACCCTACAACCTGGTAATGCTAGCCTCATGCTTAGACAAGTCCTAGTGAGCTTTCTTAGATCAGCATGGTCCTCCTAGAATATCATCATCCCACTCCTGTCTGCCTGCTGAATTTCTATCGATCCTTGAAAATCCTGCTCCCATTTCCTCTACTTTTCTTCCATAAACAGTGCAATTATTACACATGCAACTCCATACTGTAATTATGTATTTAATATATGTTTCATAATCGACGGAGCAAATTAGAGTTATGAAGTTATCTTTGTTCTTCCAATACCCAAATAAAGTAATAGCACACGGTCAATACATGCTTGTGGAATCAAAACAAACTCCTTTTGTCTGAAAATTTTGTTTTGTTTTGTTTATTTTGAGACAGGGTCTCACTCTGTCGCCTGGCCTAGAGTACAGTGGCATCATCATAGCTCACTGCAACCTCAAACTCCTAGGCTCAAGCAATCCTCCCATCTCAGCCTCCCAAAGTGCTGAGATTACAGGTATGAGCCTCCCTGCCCAGCCCCTTCTCCTGAAGTTCAAAAGTTAGTGCAACCATTCAAGGAATCGAAGCTTTTAAAATTTTGCTGCAGTCTGAAATTATAAAAAAAAATTCATATGGATTTCCTCCCCAAATATTTGTTGTTGGTTGTTGATAAATTATATTTACATTGTTTCAGGACACTCTATGACTCTATCTATGTACTGACATGGAAGATTTCCCAAAAATATTAAGTGAAAGAACTGTATTATACATTTCTATAAAAACAAAACAACAAAACAGTGACATGTGACTACGTGCATCTGTATATATGCAAGCAATGTCATGGAAAAAGAAAAGGAAGGGTATCGCCTGAAGATAAAAGGGCTGAGAGAAGTCCTTTCATATGTGACCCCTCTTTTTCTCTCTCTCTCTCTCATACACACACTCTCACACACACACACACACACACACACACACACACACACGCAGAGTCATTTGAGTAATTTATAACAGAAATGTATTATTGCATGGCTTATGTAAATATTTTTAACTTTGTTTAAATATTTTTAACTTTGAAAAAGAAAAGTTCTTACCTTAGTGATCAGCTAACTCAGAGGTCAAAACGAAATGTTTAAAATAATGCATTTCTGTTATTTCTGTATATTTTGTTATTTTATTCTTAGAGTTCCACAAACCACCATACTATCTACTATTTTAATGCTCTACAAAATTAGAGATCATTTTCCTTACAATAGTGTTAACGTTCATCACTTTTCTTCCCTTTATAAAAAGCCTAAACTTGACATTATAAGTACAAAGTGTTTTGTTTTAATCTATATTTCAATGGGACAGAAAGAAATGAATAATAAAATTGAGCCATAGTAAGTACTACTCAAAGGAAAACATTTGCCAATAAAAAGAATGATAGAAAAATAAGGGTACGTAATACCAAAGTAAATTTCAGATTGCTCTAAAGTATAAATGTTAAAATAACAGGGAAACCATAAAATACAATGAGAAAATACAGTATTAAAAAATAATATGATGAATGGGGCAGGCTTTTCTATATATAGAATTAAAGCCAAAAACCATAAAGGCCCTAACTATAAATTTTATTATATAAAAATGTAAACCTTAAAATAGAAAAAAATTATGATTTTGAAAGATAAATAGAAAACTAATATCCCTAATTCTTGGAGTTTCCTTAAAAATAAATAAGCAAGGTACACAAACAAGTAATTTACAAAATAAAAAATAACAAGAAATCACTTAAGATGGTCAAAATCACTAGAAATAAAGAAACCAAATAAAAATGAGATTTTCTCCCTATAAGAGTGACAAAATGTTAAAAAAAAAAAAAAAAAAAAACTAAAAACATCCAATTTTGGAAGGAGGAAAACAGTCCCATATGCTGCTGGTGGGAATATAAATTGTTATCTTTCTAGAGGTCTGTTTGGATACATGAGTCAATATTAAATATGTATTTCCATGATCTAAAAATCCTAAATTAAGAAATTTATAAGATAAAAAGCAGCTTCATGCAGAAATGTACATATGTATGCATATAGCGCACACATACATATATTTATCTTTAATAGCAAAAAATTTAGAAGCAATATGAAAGTCTATCAGTGGGGGACTAAAAGGCTCTACATGACAGCACATACATATAATGCACAACCAGATGCAAGCATTAATATAATGAGAATCTGTGTGAAACTCGTGATAATTATTTGTACTATATTGTTAAGTAGCGAGAAAAGCAGGTGTGTGATATGTTGAGTGTAATATCATTTATGTAAAATTACATATATTTACATTTGCATAGCAAATATAATCTATGATATATGTCATATTGTGTGCTAAACTGCTTTCTGGTGATCTTTATTTTACACATTTCTGGTGTTTTGAGTCTTCTAAAACAATAAGAATCTATTATATTTAGGTTGAAAATAGTTGAGTTAGTTTCATTTTGAGGGAAAAAGGGAGAAACATTTGACTATAATAACACACACAGCTTAAATACTCCTTCACACAATATATTCAAATTTTAAATGCTAGTTTTAAAAAAGATGCTTACCAAACGCTTGGTTTTCTCTGAAATATTTGACTTCTTTTGGGAATTTCCCTCTTGCAGCACTATCTAGGGAAAAAGCAAACAAATGTTTTATAACGACTCAAAACATTTAAATTTAGCCACTCACTGCTTTCTCATAAAATAAAGGTAAGAAGAAAGAGGCGTTAAATGGGTTAGACCAGATATTCTTCAAACTTTCTTTGTTCATGATGCCCTTAGGCCAAAAGAAATATGTAAGAGTTCCTTTACTATGTAATTAAGACCAAATAACTGCATAAGTATTTATGTCCTACAATGCTATAGCCCTCTGAAAAAGTAATACATATAATTTGAAAACAAAAAATATTTTTACTTCATTCTTAAATAACCAAAATTACTCCCTGATTAGATGTGTGTACCTATTGAGCATTGCATAAATTCACAAACCCTGGAATGTATATATCAGGGACATTCTTAATTCCTGTGCCATAATCATTTTCACATGGTACTTGCTTTTTTTTTTTTTTT
>RJWJ010027996.1:0-21934 GCA_004363605.1 Indri indri
CTCTGGGAGGCCGAGGCGGGCGGATCGTTCTGAGCTCAGGAGTTCGAGACCAGCCTGAGCAAGAGCGAGACCCCGTCTCTACCAAAAATAGAAAGAAATTAATTGGACAGCTAAAAATATATATAGAAAAAAAAAATTAGCCGGGCATGGTGGCGCGTGCCTGTAGTCCCAGCTACTCGGGAGGCTGAGACAGTAGGATTGCTCGAGCCCGGGAGTTTGAGGTTGCTGTGAGCTAGGCTGACGCCACGGCACTCGCCCCAGGCAAGAGAGTGAGACTCTGTCTCAAAAAAAAAAAAAAAAAAAAAAA
The DNA here is from genome assembly GCA_004363605.1 of Indri indri. Taxonomy (NCBI): domain Eukaryota; kingdom Metazoa; phylum Chordata; class Mammalia; order Primates; family Indriidae; genus Indri; species Indri indri. The sequence continues at coordinate 308 of RJWJ010027996.1, forward strand.
GAAAAGAATAATGATATGTCAGCGAACCAAACTGAGTTATTTTGGAACTGGTATGCAGAATTCTGATTAGTTTTAATGATTTTAGTTTGGTCAAGACATTCTATCTGAACTCTATTTTTCACCTGAACACAAAACCACTATTTTGCACTATATTTCCCTATCAAAAAACTGCTGTAAAATAGTTCTTTTTTTTTTTTAAACAGGATTAGCCAACTGACCGCACTGCTCAGGCACCCCAGTTAAAGCAGTTGTGCACAGGGGACAGTCAAGGACAACACAGTGCCCCAGTGAGCTGGCGTTTGATGCCTGCTCAATGCTTTCTGCAGCAAGACACCCGGGTCTGATTCACACGCTGGGACCAAAGACACCGTGCAGTACTAACACCGGTCACGCTTGCGATACCCAGCTGGGGGTGAAACGTGGCGACGATTTACCCGTGTGCTGCGACGCCCGGGGCAGTTATGAGCACTTCACCCACGTGGAACTGCAAAGGGAATTTCAGGAGGCAGAGTGTAATGACCCCCTTTGGAGTTTGGCATGGACGGGCAGACTAAACAGTGCTGTCCTTTGTCCCCAAAATAAAATGTGCCAGTGGCTCTATAGCAGACTGGGCCAAGACACGAGGAAGGAGCCTGGAGTCTCGTCTGGTTCAGATGCCCCATCTTTCACCTCCCTACACCACCAATCTTTACATTCTCAGAAAACTGGAGCATGGGCCGAGGTGACCCTTTGTACGGCACGTTACTGACACTCTGAACACTTTTGCAAGGAGGCTAGAGCAAGAGGCTAGATATGTTCACTGCCCCTATCCTGAGGCCAGGTATAAATGTTCAATAAGGTTCCTGTAAGCCACTGTCCCTGTGGCTCAATAAAAATGAAGAGCTACTTAAAATGCAAGTCTCCAAGGTTTGCCTCCCCGAAAGCTCCGCCCTGGGCTTTGATACAGAACCTTCCAAAGGCCGTTTTAGGTGGTAGCTACTCATAGAACTAGACTCAAAAATTGGAATATGGCAGCCGCAGGCTCCAAAGGGTATCTTATGCCCCTTTCCATCACCTTCGTCATAACTAACATTTGCAAGTAGGTTGGCAGGACGTTATCTGCCGATGCAAGTCCAGGCAGGTTCCCCACCAGGCGCTTCAGAGGATCACTGCACATCCGTCCACTGCTGGGCCTGTGCCAAGGGTCCCCACAGACACGGCAGGGCTGGGACAGAGTGGAAGTGGCCGTGGAAGCTCACAACCTTGCCTCTCCTTGGGTGTTCACTGGACTCTGTTCTCATTCTTTTGTTTAAGGCATCCTTGGCACGGCCTCCTTCCCACGTTCTCCTTCCTTTTGGCCTTCCTGAGAAGGTCCCCATCCGAAATGACTGATCCCGGGATCTGATCCTAACATCTTTTTTGTTTTCTGTTTCGTTTTTTTATTTTTGAGACTCTGTCACCCTGGGTAGAGTGCAGTGGCATCATCATAGCTCACAGCAACCTCAAACTCCTGGACTCAAGCGATCCTCTTGCCTCAGCCTCTAGAGTAGCTGGGACTACAGATGTGCGCCACCACAGCTGGTTAATTTTTCTATTTTTAGTAGGGACGGGGTCTTGCTCTTGCTCAGGCTGGTCTTGAACTCCTGACCTCAAGCAATTCTCTCATCTCAGCCACACAGAATGCTAGGATTACAAGCTTGAGCCACCACGCCCGGCCCTAACATCTCTGGACATGATCCAAGTAGCACCCCAGTGACACACCCAAGGCCCACTGCCCTGACTCAAGGCACAACTGGCTGATAAAAGCTAAAGCAGAATTCTAAACGCCCTGAGTTCAACTCCAGCAAATGCCTTCATACTGACCTTCATTCAGATCCATCAGTTTCCAAAAGGAAAAATTTTCCAAGTTTTCCAATCATGCTTAGTACTGAGCCACCTAATACCAATGCATTGTCGTTGACTGAGAGAAATAGCAGTCAAACCTAGACTCAGGTTCTTGAAGGTGCCATACTTTCCTTCAGCGTTTGCTCTAGGTAACAAATATCCTCTTGAGGATTGAACTAGTAAATTCTTCTTTCCCAAGAGCCACACTTCATCAAGTGGCCCAGGTCAGATTTTATGATGTGCAAACTTGGCAGGGAATAAACATTACCTGGAAGTCAGCACATTTCTTACCCATGCAATTTTGTCACCTCCAGTCAAAATCTTTTGGGATTATCTTCCTATGATGGAGACTAAAAAAAAGGAAAAAAAGGAAAAGGAAAAAAAAAAAAAAAAGAAGAAGAAAGTGTTTGGGGTCATTTTCCTACAAGAAGAGTAGAAATCAGTTTTTTGATGACTGTAAGTTAGTCCTAAGGTCTCTCTTTCTGGTCCTCTTCTGATCTCTTGGGTAAACATTTTGTTGCCCCATTTAGATTCTTTTTTTCTAGCAAAAACCCTAACGCTTTTTTATCTGAAAAATTAAATGCTAATACAAAGCAATAGATAGAACGTTTTCTTTGTGACAGTCCCAAGTGTGTTTGACTCTTGCAATAGACTGAATGTGTCCCCCCGAAATTCACATGTTGAAACTTATCCCCCAGTGTGATGGTATTCGGAGGTGGTGTCTTTGGGAGGTGATAAAGCCATGAGGATAGAGCCTCCACGAATGGGATTTGTGCCCTTATATAATAAAAAGGGACCCCAGCGAGACCCTGTCTCTACTAAAAACAGAAAAATTAGCCTGATCATGGCTCACGCCTGTAGTCCCAGCTGAGGCAGGAGGATCGCTTAAGCCCAAGAATTTGAGGTTGCTGTGAGCTAGGCTGATGCCACAGCACTCTAGCTGGGGCAACAGAGTGGGACTCGGCCTCAAAAAAAGTGGGGGACCCCAGAGAGTTCTCTCCCTTCCACCATGTGAGGACTAAGCAAGAAGATGACCAGGACACAGGTCCTCCCCAGACACGAATCTTCAGGCACTTTGATCTAGGATTTCCCAGCGTCCAGAACTGAGAAGTAAATTTCTGTTATTTATAAGCCACCCTGTCTGTAGCTGTTGTGGCAGCCTGAATGGACTAAGACAACTCCAACACCCAAGGGCTTTCCTCCCTGTCTCCCCACTACCTGCTGGGGAAATCCTTTCAAAGGATACTTGCCTGGTGATTAGGAGAACTTTACTGCTTTCCACAAAAAACGCTGAAGCTGGCATCACGAACTGAATGTGAAACAGCCACACACGTGTCCTCTTTGTTCTGCAAGGACAGGATCAGAGGGAGCTCTTTAGGGAGGCCGAAGGTGGCCCAGTAAGCATGACAAGACCATCCCACTCTGATGGAACAAAAGAAGCCCCCAGCCACGGGGCAGCACTTTATGCCCCGAAGTCCTGTCTCCACTCTCTCCTACTTTACCTCTAGTCAGGTCTGAGCCTCCAGATGTTTTCATTTCCCGTGTCTTGGGAGCATTCTATGTGTTTTGCTTATTTCTTGCAGACTTCATAGGATACTCTCAGAGCGTTGAGTTTCATCACCCTTCGCTAAAAGTTTGCTCCAAAAAGCCCTCTGTGGAAGGAGCCCACGGTGAATGAGACCCCTACTTTCTGCCCCGGCCAAAACCAGGTTCCTTTCCCCTTGGCAGCCATAGAAAAATGGGCGTTTTTTTCACCCAAAGTTTACAATGGGTTAAGTTTCTTTTTCAAACTTGCTCAAAATACTTGTCTGATCTCTGAGTAGGGCTTGTGCTTTGATGACATGTAATCTAAGTAAATATACTCAACTCTAATTTATGGGTAAAGGAAGACTCAGATTTAAAACAAGCCACTAAAGGAAGAGTAGAGCCTCCCCAGGCTGGGGTTCGCACAGACTGTTCTCCACAGGTCTCCAGTCCACCCCTCGGTGGACCTCCCACGCCGCAGAAACATCAGGACATCACTTTAACCCAACTTCCAACTGTACCTTTAGAAAGTGGGCGGATATCACCTGGCAAACAAGCTTCAAAGGGTTAAATATTTTTCCTTCGAGGCCTATGTCCTGATGTTCTCAGTTTCAACAGAGGCTTATAAATTAATTTCTGTTTAATGCTTTATTTTATATATATATCAGTCATGAACAACTATTTAGCCCAAGCACATAACCTAAGGCAAAAGCTGGTGGCTTCCAGGAAATCCAAACTCCCCGACTCAACCCTGATACTCACTACTCAGGTTTCCTTGGGGAAGTGACATAACCAATCTGGACCTCAGCTTAATTATCTGCAAAAGGAGCCTTTTAACAGTATGGTGTCCAGGTGCTTATGCCCTTAGGAAAATGGAATGGCTCTGTGTCAACTGTGACATCTGCCAACCCACGGCCAACGCAAAGTTATGTCTCAGGCTCCACTGAAAAGGTACAGGCCCAACACAGGCAGGAATCCCAGCAAGCCTTCATGCATTCATTTCATTTTTTCTCTCTATCGTGAGGTTGCGACCACCCCTTCATAACAACAGCACCAACCCCAGACACAGGAGGAAATCTAGAATGCGGGTCCTCAAACAAAAAACATCCACATGTAAAAGCCTGCCTTGGAAAAATTAAGGTAAACATCTTTTGGACTTGTTGCTGTTGACAGCATGTTTTTAATTTGCAACGCAAATTCATCGGAAGCTTTTCTGCCAGGGAACCGGATGGCCCAGGGAATTGGGAATTGGGAATTGGTAATGAGTCGTGCAGCCTTTCAGGTCTCGGTGACTCTTCCGAATGAACGGAGCCCAGCTCAGAGTGAATTATCTGATACTGCTGGAAACCCGTGCAACACGAGCCGGCCCCCTGCATTCCTTGCCTGGTTTCAAACGGGAGTTAAAAAGTGTCTGATTGGCGTTTATAAGGACAATTAGGAGGGAGCCCTGGATGGCGGAAGAGTGGACGGTGAGAGAATGAGCTAGGGGTTCGTCTCTGTGTCTGAGGCTTTTCCCTGGAATATTCCAAGGGAAGTTTCCAAGGAATGCCAGGCCCAGAGAAGTGGAATTAATGTACACCTCACATTCCTGAAGGGTCAGAAATTCCAGTCTTGGAATTTTTATTTCTTCCTAATCACTCTCCCAGTCCAGAGGATCAAACTACTTTTGCAGCCATGTTCAAGGTGAAATAGATTCTACTGCTTATTATTTGCTCGGGGAGCACACATGTTCTGTAGAAAACAAAAGAAATTTATCATAAGGGCTTGCAAAGCAAACCAAAACAATGAATCTTCTTTCCTGAGAGTTACCGACACGAATCTCTACGTTAAGATGTGGTCTGTTGCATTTTATTTTCAGCATTTGCAGTCTTCCTAGGGGAACCCTCTAGCAGAAACACAGAACTTTGACATTACTGGCATTCCCTACCCACTCCGGTTCCATACTTATATCACTGCTTTTCCTTTACACTCTTTGGTTTATAGTAGCAATAATTTTCCCTCATATATAGTCCAACGAACAACCAATTAACAAATGCCCAGAGTAGTAAAATATTCCTGGCTGTCTTGCCTAGTCAGTCATTAATTTGGTGAAGGAAGGGCTAACAAACTCATAAAGGGTAACTCGAATTTTAGAAGTTAGGTCAATTTTACATTATTAAAAAGGAAAATGTAGTAAAAATAATAAGAGCTTTGCCAAAACTCTACAGCAAAGTCAATTAGTCTCACAAAGACCCTGGGAGTCTGTGATACAGACTCGCATTTGGAATCACTTAGCCCATTAAAACAAGCCCAAACATCATCTCTCTCAAATCATATTTCAGTGCTCACGGCGGGAACTTAACGGAGTAAAATTCTTTCACTATCCTTGATACAGCACAATTGAAAATATTCCTTGTGTCTGCATATTTCAAAAACACGCATGTGACTTCATATATGCATATTTTTATATGTATATACATACCTCCCATAAAAGTTTCATACACTAGAGTCTTATTCACCATATAGTAAAATACATGCTGCTTTGTGTGTTGCCATGCTATATACTTTTAAGATGGCTTTAAAAGAAAACTAATTTCAGACAGAAAAATAGCCACACTGGCATGACAAGTCTGTGGCCAAAATAAATTGCATTTTACTCAGAAGAGAAATCATTTTTTACAATTTTCACCATATTTCAAGTATGAGGAAGTACCATTCCTATAATCAAAAAATTTGGCAATAGACTAAAGACATATTATGTGTTCATTAGCATATTATTTCAGGCAATTAATCGTTTGTTTTGCTCTGATTGATCGATGGGAAAAAGTTAAAATGCTAAGTGAAATAATTTGCGTAGGTAATTCTTGCAAAATAGTGTTTTTCAGTCAACTATTATTATTTTTCTTTAAAAAAAAATTCATGTATCTTTTTTTAAAAAAGAAATAAATACATGTTATTTCATTAAAATCTAACAAAATCCTCTAAGTTTCTTAAGTGAAAAGGAAGTCATACCTTTTCAGAACAGTAGCTCCCAACTCTCAGCCTCTATAAAAATCCCAAGCGATTTCTATGGGTTTTCCAAGGAAGATTCAGCACTAATTGACTACCATTTTGTCCATATTTTGTTTTTCTCCTACACTGAAAGAATAGCAGGGGGTTAGCCCTGCAGAAAAGAAGATTATTAAAACTTTAATAACCTGAGCCTTTGAACCTTTCCAAATTCTTTACAATTTTCTCACATTTCCAGCCCAGATGTCTGCACGTAGTTATGGCACCAACATGAACTTTTTGTTTACAATTTCATTCACCTTATTTATTACCTCCTTTGAAAAAAAGAAAAGAAAGAAAGAGGAACACACAGAAATTTTGTAGCTCTTCCAAGCAAAGGAATTTAGTTATTCTTAAAAATAAATGCGCGAGAATGATTTTTATCCAGTTTTAAGTCTTTCCAACAACACAACTATTTCTTCCCCGCTGCTAGAGGTGAATTGTCAGGACGCCCAGTGCTGTGGCCAGCGGATCCCAATATTCTTTTCAATAAAGCCGCTAAGCTTCAAAAGACTGAAATGAAAGTTCACTTTGGAAACTTGAACTCTTGAGGCTGTTACAAAAGAAAGACCAGAAAGGAGGCTTTCCTTGACATAATTAGCCACTTGCTGTTTCACCAAAGAGAGGGATATTTGCATACAACAGGAGCCAATAGAATTACTTTTCATAGAACTCAATGGGGCACTTGTATTAGCCCAAATCCAGACACTCATAGCCCCTCCATAGCCAATTATTACCTCTCTTTTAATTAAAAAGAAAATTATTCAAGCGAACCTATTGTCACCTAAATGATTGCACTTCACAAATATCTTTGCTCTGTGATCGAATGCTGGCAAATGAAATATGAAATGTGTTGAATGGTACTTTCAGGGAGTCTCTGAAAAAAGGGAGGAAGGGCACCTTCTTCTTCCCTTCCTCTTTCTGCGAATGGAATTTTAGTGTGATGGCTGGAACTTGAGCAGCCGTCTTGGACCATAAGTCCAAGGAATAAACAGCTAGGGAAGACAGAGCACTGTGATAGCAGGGTCCCTGGTGATCATGGAGCTCCCTTTCCAGCTATGGAAGATCTACCTCCAGAATTATTTTACATGTGAAAGAGAGATAAACATCTTTATCATTGAAGCCACTGTTATTTTGGGATGTCTGTTTGTTTGCATAATGCGACAAAACCTAGTCCTACCTAACATATCACCTGACTGGAAAGGCTCTATTTTTAGCTATACTCTGCTAGCTGAGAAAGAGAAAAGCAGTCCTGACATCTAGGCCTTGCCTGGTACAATCCGCTGGATGTAGCGTTGCTAAAAGCTGTTCTGGTATTCACAATTAGGTCTTGGTGTTGTCCTGTTGAATATACACGATTGCACAAAACATCGGCGTCTGACTAGGCCACTTTGTGACCACAAAGGATCACGACGAAAACAAGATCACTCCATACGATGTTAGAACACAGACAAAACATGAATATTGTCCAAGCCACAAAATACCAAGCCCCTACCCCATCCTAGCTAATATGAGCGACTGCTGGTTCTTTAGCAATTAAAGCTCTCATGTGGCTTGCTTCCTCCCACCTTCTAGATAAGACGCCCAATTATAGAATTAACTCCACTTCCTGACAGCATCCGATTCAGACCAAAGTCTCACTTCCTTAAATCCTTTCCCAAACCACCTAACACAATCCAAATCCTATAAGCCATTTCTAACACTGTCCCACAGAGACACTCCACGATTCCTGAATCCATGTGTTCTCTTTCATCGCAGTGAACCAATAAAACCAATCTGTTCAACTGGCGTGTTCCTGGAGGTCTACATATAGCATCACTGTAGCTATGCTTGTGTCTCCTACAATGGAAAACTAGAAATAAATCTACCAATATATGAATCCATAATTCAAATGACCCTGTCTAATTGGAAAGCCCCAATTCTTCCACGGACTCCAATCACCCCAAGAAACCAAAACGTTAACTAGCAGCAACCAGATTCGCTGAAATGATCGCCTTGTGCTATTTCCATGGCCTGGAAGAGGCCCAGTGCGAACCTTACCTGCAGCAAGTTCACAGTAACTGTCGCAAGTTTTAGCTCGATGCTCCTTCAACACGGAAAGCCAGGGGCGAAGACAAGTAGATACTGCATCTACTTCTTCTCCCTTCTTCCTTTACTGCCTTTTTTGGTCCATATTCCATTTTTTCATTTTTCGCTCCTTCTTTCTTGCTAAACTTCAAACTTTTCAGTGGTTCCTGAGCATAGTTCACTCAGAGCTGCTGTCAGTGGCTCAGTCGTGAACGAAGTTCTTAAATCAGATTCGTCACATCTGTCACTCACGGGCAGCTCTTAGAGCCGCCCTGCCTGCCACGCCTTACCTGCTTGAACAGGACCGCTGCTTGACTCGTCTTCCCAAGACAAAGTAATAATCCCTGTCAAGCGTTCTGAGAGATGAAAGCTTGAGGCAACTCAATTTCTCTTCTAATTTCTACTTTTTCTCCTTACTTTCTCTCTTGATGAACAGGCTGCATTCGAGAGCAAACTTTTACAGACAGTGCCTTTGCTCTCATTGTCCAAATCGAAGACAAAACTCTCAAGATTGACAAGCAGAAGGGAACTGTAACTTGCCTGTCATGAGGCAGATATTTTAGAAAAAGCGATGCCTTTAGATGTTGCCCTCCTCACTCCGAATAAGCATCGCTGCTAAAATCATCACTTTGCTGTATGATTCTTGGGAAGAAGAGCTTTAATATTCTTGGAATCTTTGGTCCCACCTAAATGCCTGGAACAAAAGTAGGTGGTAAATAAACATTTCTTTGATGATTTAATTAATATCTATGCCAAAAAGCCAATGTAGCAAAAATCCACAGTATGGGCAAGGAAGAAAGTGCCTTGAACCAAAGACAAAGGGTCATTGTGTTGTATTTTCTTAAGGGTTGCAAGAAACCCTTGAAACTTGAGGCATAAAGAAATCAGCAATAGATGAGGAGTCAGGTCACCCAGGTTTTCAGAAGAATTGAAGGGCGCTTAGGTTGATGCCACATCTTTGCAATTGCGAATTGTGCTTCGTAACCATTTTCAAATGAACAATCCTGTGGCATTAAGTACATTCCCAACATTGTGCATCTACCACCTCTGGTTCTGAAACCTCTTCACTGGTCCAGAACCCATACCCGTGACGCAGTTACTCTCCACGGCCCCTTTCCTCCCACTCTGGCAACCACCATCTGCTTCCTGTTCCTATGAATTTGACTATTCCAGATATTTATATAAATGGAATCATGAATATGTAACTTTTTGTGTCCACCTTCTTTCGCTTGAGAGGTTTTTGAGGTTCATCCATGTTGTTGCACGTATTAGTACTTCATTCCTTTTTATGGCTGAATTATAATTCATTATATTCACATACCAAATTTTGTTCATGCATCCATCTATTGATGGACATTTGAGTTTTTCCTCTTTTTGGCAATTGTGAAAAAGGCTGCCATGAACACGCATGTAAAAATACTTGTCTGAGTCCCTGCTTTCAGTTCCTTTGAGTACATACCTTGGAGTGGAATTTTGGGGCCGTATGGCAAGTCTGTGTAGCTTACTGAGGAACTGCCAGATTGTTCTCCACAGTGGCTTTTAGTAATTCTTCGATTACTGATAGAAGATCGCCTTTTCCTCAGTATGTTAACCACGTGGATACCCTCTTTGATAAAGTGTCCACTCAAGTCTCTTACCCGTTTTTCTTCTACTGGGTTGTCCGGCTTTAGGAGTTCTTTACATTTTCCAGAATGAGTCATTCACTTTCATGCCCTTTATAGTATATTTTGATAAGCAGAAGTTCTTAATTTTCATGCATTAAGTTTATCACTATTTTTTCCATTATAGCCAGTACTTCTTGAGGGGTGAAGTACTGCAGAAATAAGATTGGCCAGGAATTGATAATTATAGAAATTAAGTGATGACTACATGTGGGCTCATCACATTGTTAAAGACTTTGACATATGTTTGAGATTTTCTGTAACAAAAGGTTTTACTTTTTTTTAATCCAAGGGATAACTTAAAACAGGACCATCCGTATAAACAGAGGCAGAAGGTAGGAGAGGGTGACAAAAATGGAAGCAGATTAATTTGGAGATTTAGAAATGAAATCTATGAGTTGAACACATATCAGAAATTTTTCACCTGGACAATCTTATTATATGACTCAAAGGAACTGTATCAAAAGTTAAATACACAGGAAAAGTATTAGGTGAAAACTAATAAACTTTCAAGAAAGAGCAAGGTTAGACATGGTTAGTGATTTAGTCATGCAACACAAAGATAATCAAATGATACATTTTGAGCTAACCTGAATTATGGCCAATTCCCTTTTATCTACGGAGTTTAGAAAATGAGATGTCCTAGTTAAACCAATCTCATGTGCATAAATACCACACATTTACAAAATAATCACTTATTAAAGCAATAAACAAAACATTGGTGCCTCTCCCAGAGCCTCTTCATACAGTTGCAGAGCATTTGGCTTTCCTGAGCATACATGTGCAGAATTTTTTTGGAAGAGAAATTTTTGGGGTCTCCACCATTCACATCATTTCATGTTATTTATTCCAAACACTTGACTTTCTTTTTCAGGCAAAATAAAGGTCTTCTAAAGATATTCGGCCTTCTGGGTCATTCCAGGTTTTCTAGCCAGGATATCAGCTGTGGAAATGAAAAAGCAAGACATTGTTATCAGACTCGGGGGTAAACAATCACAATGAAATTTCACAATCACATTTCCTAATCATTTCTCAGCACACACGCCTCTCTAGACGAGTGAATTCACATATGTCTGACAGCTAACATGGCGGATTTTGGAACCAAGCCGCAGGTTCTTCTAGTACCAAATCTCAATTGACATTTAGCAAGCTTACCCCGAAGAAAGATGAGAGTTCAGGCTGGAGTAGGGTTATTGAATTTATCATTATAACTTCTAGCTAAGCATTCATCAACTGTGTCTTCATTTGAACAAAAAGCACAGGCGCTTATAAGATGTCAGCCTCTCGGGTGTAGACATAGTCTAGAAACCATCCCAAGAACAGCTCGGTAACTGCCCTGCTGCAAAGTGTGAGAGCAGAGTCATCGTAGGAACACGGAAAGTTTCACCACAGCCTCTGGGACAGAACTTCCAAGTTGCTTAGGAACAAGTCCTCTGTCGATTGTCTCGAGAATGCTGAGGTGTGGGCAGAAGTGAAGAAGGTAGCGGCAGAATCAGATGGTTTCCAGACACGAGCCGTGGGCTCGAGCTCATTCCTGCCCTTCTCTGACATCCCGCCTTCCACCTTCCAGTATTTATTTTAACCTAGTCGGCACCGTATAATTCAGGTGGAGGCAAGGACGGGTAAAAAATACCGAGGATGGTTCGTTCAACTCTTGTTTCTCTGGGTCCATTTTTCTCAAGTGGTTCAGCAGAGGGACTTCTTACCTAGAGCCAGGTCTGCCCGTAAGAATCTAAAAGAGAGACATGAAAATCTGCCATTATTCCCAAGTTATGCCCGTTCGTGCTTCACCTGGTCTTCTGGTTCATGGCCATTCTCTGCCAGCTTTCAAGGTGACCGAACAATTAACTGCCTTTCCTTTGCTGAAGCCAAACCTCAGCCACACTCCGGCCCTGTGACGGAGGACGCACCATAAAGTCCCTCACCCTGTTGGACAAAGTCGATTTCGATGAATGGCCCATGACACACTGTTGCTCTCTGCCACAGGAATGACTTTCTAGCAGACTACAGGTATTGCCAATAGCCTTGGAGGGAGCCCACTGACTAGATTTCCATCAGTAACAGAGTGTTCCCAAGACAAGAGGTTTCCTGAAGTCATTGCTTGTATTGGACACTTCGCCTCGCTCAAGGTGCCCCTTGGGCACCACTCCACACCCTCTCAGCCTCACCTACTGCTGGCGTCTCACCAGCAGGAGCAACCCAACAGCACCCAGACTATGGTCCCCACTGCCAGCCCTAGTATGGTGGTTGGCACATGGGAACCAGCTTGGTGGGCCCAGAAGTTGGGGAGATACTAATTAACACCCCATGGGGCAAACCTTTGACCATGGAAGAAACAGAGCCAATGGATGCATGCGTCCCCCCTTTCTTTCCTTGAGCTGATGACCCCGAGACACCTCTCCGGCAGCCCCACGAGCTGAGGCACAGAAGCTGTGCCCAGCTCGCCATCACGCCTTTGCACCTGGCTCTCCTCCCCTCCTTCCGTCCTTCACTCCATCCTTCGCTCCTGCCACTGGGCCACACTCCACCATCAGGAGCGTGTTCTTAAGTCTTGCCTGCGTTGCCACATCTGCTTTCTGGAAAACCCAGGCTAAGACGCTGGTCTATAGTCCCAGCGTGATGATGCCAAATGCTACGCTGACTTCTCAGCCTTTGCATATTCTAATCGATGGAAACGTACACTCGATTCATCCTTCTCAGTGCCGATTCCGCCACATCATTTGCCGGAACAAGAAAGTACGACTCCTCCCCCCATCCGTTCACACCCCCCACCTTTCCCTGTCCATCTACGCTTTCATGAACCTTTACCTGAAAGCCCCCGGGGTTTCATTCAAGGCTGTCTGTCCATCTTGTCCCTCATCTGCCTTCTCCAACTCTGCCCCCTCCTCCGGACCCAAGTCCCCTGCTGTTGTCACTCCACAGGTAACGTGCTCGTTCCACCCTCAAGACGCCCCCTAATCACCTGCACCTACTTTGGACACAGGTGATCGCCCATCATCCCACCTCCCTGCCATTGCGGCTGGCTGATCAAACGTGCTCTATGACCGTAGCACTGACCGAGTCCCCGCAGAGCAAGAGAGTGAAACCACACCACTGCTAGTTTGCTCTAACGGGACTGTGATTTAAAAAGGATGTCATGTGGAACTTTTTTTTTAATTGAGACAGGGTCTCCCTCCATCACCCAGGCTGGAGTGCAGTGGTGCGATCATAGCTCACTGCAGCCTCGAACTCCTGGGCTCAAGCGATCCTCCTGCCTCAGCCTCCTGAGTAGCTGGGACTACAGGTGTGCGCCACCACACCTGCCTGTGTGTTTCTTTTTTCTTTGTAGAAACAGGGTCTAGAGTTGTGCCTCACACAAGAAGGGGCTCGCTCGGTATGTCGGGAAGTGTGCAGGGCCCCCACTCCCCCCGGGGCAGGCATTGCAAAAGCTGGCCCAGTCCTTCTAACTACTTTTCTAGGAAGAAGCATGTTTGCTTCTTGTGACCTATAGCGATAAATAGTTGCTAAGAGGATGAATTCACAACTCTGACTTTTTTTTTTTTTTTTTTTTTTTTTGAGACAGAGTCTCACTCTCTTGCCTGGGGCGAGTGTCCTGGCGTCAGCCTAGCTCACAGCAACCTCAAACTCCTGGGCTCGAGCAATCCTACTGTCTCAGCCTCCCGAGTAGCTGGGACTACAGGCATGAGCCACCATGCCCGGCTAATTTTTTTCTATATATATTTTTAGCTGTCCAATTAATTTCTTTCTATTTTTGGTAGAGACAGGGTCTCGCTCTTGCTCAGGCTGGTCTCGAACTCCTGAGCTCAGGACGATCCGCCCGCCTCGGCCTCCCAGAGTGCTAGGATTACAGGCGTGAGCCACCGCGCCCGGCCCAACTCTGACTTTTAAACCAGAGGACACACTTGCCAGATACACACACGTGCACCCACACATGTGTATACATGCATACGTGTTTGCATATTTTCCCGCCACTTTGCTGAGGGCAAAGGCGGTGCCGGTGGGTTAAACCCAGCTCTGCAGACATTTAGCAATCACCTCAAGTGGGAACTTCCTGGAGCATCTAAGTGATATTATTACATTCTTCCCCCTCCCCGGCCACCGCCTCCTGCCATGTCAAGGCTGTCTGCTCTCTTCCACCTGCTTAGGCCCAAGCCTGGGATCCTCGAGTTCTCTTCCTCTCCCATACCGAGCCCACTCTCTCAGCAAATCCTATCAGCGCCACCTTCCAAACAGACACAGACGAGCTATTTCTCACCACCCTGGTTCAAACCACCACCATTCTTCCCTAAACTGCATTTTAGTAGCTTTCGAAATGTTCTCATTGCTTCTAACCTCACCCCACCCCACCAGCCCCTTCCCAACACAGCAGCTGTACGATCTCATTAAAACACAAGCAGATGCCGAGTGTAGTGATGCGTGTGTGTCTACAATCCCAGCTACTAGAGAGGCTGAGGCAGGAGGATCGCTGGAGCCCAGGAGTTCAAATCCAGCCTGGGCAGCATAGTGAGACTGTCTCTACAAATAATAAAAAAAAAACATTAAACATAAGGTACATCATGTCACTCTTCTGCTCACAGCCTGCAGTGGCCCTCAATTTATACAAAGTAAAAGCCAATGTCCATAAAACATGCTATAAGCCTGTGAAGTTAGGACACAGTCCCAACACTGCTCTCACTTCTGACACCAATTTCAAGTTCTGGGGGTCCCCAAGACCTCCCTGAGTTTTGATAATTCGCTGAAAGAATCACAGAGCTCGCTGACGGCTGTCATACACTGGTTATGGTTATCGCAGCTGGAGGACACGGAGGAAGTCACGGGCCAAGCCTGCGAGAGCACTGCCAACTGGGAGAGCCCAGCTGAGCCCTGGAGTCCGCAGTTTCTCATGGGGCTCAGTCACGTAGATGTGGTGACAGCCCTCATGGCTGATCTTTCGTCTCCAGGCCCTCCAGAGATCACGCTGGTACAGTGTGGCCCGAGGCCCCCAGGTAAAAAGACATTCTTATTAGACAGGACATCCCGAGGCCATAGAGATCACCTCCCGGGAGCCAGGGCCAAGGCTCTGGGCAAGGCTAAGCCTTCACTACACGAGGCCCTGTGAGGTCAGACTCTCCGCCGCCTCCTTGGCCTTCCCTCCCCCACTCTCCTGTGGTCACTTCTCTCCAGCCACACCAGCCTCCTTGCTAGTCCAGCATGCCCAGGACACACCCCCAACCCCCGGGCCTTTGTTCCTGCCATTCCTCTGCGTGCCACCCCTAGCCCAGCCAGGCATAGACTTTTCTCCTCCACCGCCTCCAAGTCTCTGCTCAGAATGCCCTGCTAGCGCGCCCCTTCCCCAGCACCCTGCTGAAAATAGCAACCCGCTCACACTCACCAGCCTTCCCCAGCCGCCTCTCAGCTTCCCTTTCTCCATGCCACTTGGCATCGCCAGTTAAGCATCTGTCGCACCCATGCAGGGGAGGGAAGGTAATTTTCTCCTCCACCCCTGCATGAGTTCTTCGCTGGGCTTCCCTGTAACAAAAGACAGATTAACAAGAGAAACACAAACAGGGGTTTAATAGTGTGTACACCTCCCGTCTCCATGGGAGACAACTCAGAGAAGTGAGTAATCTCTAGAGTAGATCTCCAAAGGGTGGCTCAAACCACAGGAAGCGAATGGCATGGGGAAAGGCCCGGTTCAGACGAGATGGCCAGGCAAGCTCCTAACACAGAGGCACGGTCCCCCACACAGGCTGCAGTCGATGGAAGAGTCTCCAGTGATTCAGTCATCTCTCTTCCCAGTGCAGAGAGAGACACCCTTGCAAATGGAGCTTTCCTTTGTAGATGTAAATTTCTCTTCCAAAAGGTTAACTTTTCAGGGCTTCTCCTGTGTCTGCAGTTTCTCTGAATAATCAGCTCAACTTAATCCTGCCTACCAAAGAGGCATATTTTGGGTTGGCGTATTATGGTCTCCTAGAGTCATGTTTTGGGCTGGCGTGTGCAGAGCCCCTCACCCAGGACACCATAAGCCCCTCCTCGCTGGGACCCGCACGTGCGTTGTTCACCACTGTGGTGGAGCACCTAGAACAGTGCGTGGCGCAGGACAGGCGCTCAATAACTCTTCGGGAACGTGTGACGCTCTGTGTCCCCAGAGCACAAGTGGGCGGCTAACTGGCCATCAGGGGAGGAAACAGCTCCTCCAGGAGTTGCCTTTGTCCCTTTTAGATGTTAACCAGATGAAATCTCTTCTAAGTGCTAAACTTTAAGGACTACCGTCGTAACCTGATTTTGTACCAAACTCACCTCCTGTTGGAGATTGCCCCTCGTTGGAGCCTGGAAGTCTCTGGTTGCTGGTGAATTTTATTCTTTTCTTTCCTCTTCCACTTACCTGCCGGTGATTTTCCAGAGAGTTCCAGATGACTTTCATGTTTGACAGATGGGAGAACTGGGCTGCAGGATCTGTCAGGTCTTGACCAGCTCCAACAGTCCAGGTTCAAGGTCATGAACCATTTCTCTTGTACGTTTCCTCCCCACCACTGAACTTCTGCTCTCATCCTTCCTTCTGAACGAAATTAGAAATATTTTACCCCAAAATATATTTCTTTGACATATTTTGAGATGGCCGCTATGGGTCTCCCAGGTAGCAGTAACTGCAGAGCCATCTTTTGTGAAGGAAGGGGGAATTTACATCTGTAGAAAATCTGCATTAATAGAGCCCTGGCTACCTTTGCCATCCCTTCTCTCTGAGGGCTGCTACCTGGAAGGTTTCATTCCTCTCTCCCTCCCAAAACCTGTTTTTCGGTCCCCGTTCTTTAAAAACCTCCGTACCGCATTGAGGAGTCAATCTCTGCTCCGAGGGCTTCGTGCACACATGGTAAGTAAGTGTGTGTCTTCTGCCTCCTGTTAATCAGTCCGCCTCACGTCAGTGGCTTTTCGGCAAACCTTAGGGGTTCCCTGTCCCCGCTGCCCTCTGGTGTGCCCTGAAAGCAGTCCCAGAAGCTGTGTGGACGGGGCGGGAGGCAGGAAACCGTCTCCCACCTGCCTCATCCAGGGCTCAGCTTTCTCTTCTTGGGCCCCGGACTCTCCCAGGGGGAGGCGCAGCTGGGGCAACTGCCCTGTGGAGGGCACCTTTGTGACCTCACAGGAAAAGCTATGAGGTCACAGAGCGGGGCCCCCAGGTCCCCTCAATGCCTGCTGCCTCTGTCCTAAGTCCTTGGGTGGTGGGCTCACCGCTAGACAGCAGTCCACCCCGCTCCATCCTAGTGACACAACCTAGTGACACCGGTGCCTCTCTGCCCACCCCGAAACCCCATCTTTCAGAGCAGCTGGCATTGGTCAGCGCGAGACGAGGGTGAGCTGATGACACAAAGTCACACAAGGCCTGTATCACGGAGCTGAGTGCCAAACCTCCCCAGAAGGCTCAGCCTCTTTTATCCCCCTTAGCTTTATTGAAGTACGACCAGCAAATAAAGATTGTGTATATTTCAAGTGTTTTGGTGTACATATATACTGTGAAATGATTACCACGGTGAAGCTAATATATCCATCACCTCACATAGTTCCTTTGTGTGTGTGTGTGTGTGTGTGTGTGTGTGTGTGTGTGTGTGTGTGTTTGCTAGGGATGCTTGGATCTGCTCTCTTAGCAAATTGTAAGGCTACAATACATTATTACGAACCATAGTCACCACGATGTATCTGAGACCTCCAGACCTTTCTCATCTTATAATCGAAAGTTTCTACACTTTGACTAACATCTCCCCACTTTCCCTACTCCCTCCCGCCCCCAAACCTGGTGACCACCCTCCACTCTCTGTTTTTGTAAGTTCAGCTTCCCTAGATCCTGCCAATGAGTAACACCGCACAGTACCATCTTCCTGTGCCTGACTTATTTCTCTTAATAAAATGTTCTCCAGGTTCATCATGCTGTTGCAAATGACAAGATTTCCTTGTTTTGAAAGAGTAAACAATATTCCACAGTGTGTATGTGTGTGTGTATATAGTATATATCACACTTTCTTTATCCATTCATCTGTTGATAGGCACCCAGGTTGTCTTCATGTCTTGGCTATTACGAACAATGCCGCGATGAACACGGCAGTGCAGATATCTCTTCAAGACAGTGATTTCATGTCTTTTGGACAGACACCCAGATATGGGCTTCTGGGTCATATGATAGTTCTATTTTGAATTTTCTGAGGAATGTCCATCCTGCTTTCCATAATGGCTACACTAATTTACATTCCCACCAACAGCGAATAAGGATTCCCTTTTCTACACATCCCCGCTAACATTTATCTTTTGACTTTTTGCTATTAGCCATCCTAACTTGTGTGGGGTGATATCTCATTCTGGTTTTGATTTGCATTTTCCTGCTGATTAGTGATATTAAGCATGTATTGGCCATTTGTGTGAATTCTTTGGGGAAATGTCTATTCAGGTCCTTTGCCTGTTTTTTAATGGCCCTATCTGTTTCTGGGCTTTTTTTTTTTTTTTTTTTTGGTATTGAATTGTGTGAGTTCCATATATATTGGGGCTACTAACCTCTCATCAGATGTATGATTTGCAAATATTTTCTCCCATTCCATGGGTTGCCTTTTCATTTTGTTGGTCGTTTTCTTTGCTGTGTAGAAAGGGTTCATACTCTTTGAGAGTCCAAAGGAGTAAATAAACTGGAACTCAGCAATTCTCCACCCTGGCTGCACCCGGGAAGGGTTTTGAAAACTCCCAAACCAACAGAATCACCAATCGGGGGTAGAGAGGGGGCCAGGAGAGGGGTGGGGTGTCAGGCCTCCATGTTGTCTAAGCTCCCAGGTGAGAGCTCTGACCGCTGCTACAGGCAGCATCCACACCAGGCCCTCTGGGGACTTCCTGAGAACACAGCTGTCCCCCTGCTCATGACCCCAGGGCACACGGCTTCCCCACAGATGACGCTCAAGTCTGCATCCCGGCACCTCTGCTCTGCTCTCTGGGCCAAGGGCTGAGGAAGCTCAAACCAGTCTCCTTCCAGATATTTGAGAGGACCCTCAACCTGGAGCCTTTACTCAGGGTTTACTCTTTACCCGCCCCTCACACACCCTCCGTACCCTCCACGCCTCACCTCACCTCACCTCGCCTCACCCAGGAGAATCTGGACCTGCAGTCTTGGCTGTAAAACAACATTGAAAACCATCCCCAAGGTGACCCTAATGAACCTCTCTGTCTGGGCAGCAGCAGCTTCTCAGGCGATACCAGGAAGTATTGTCACCTGGGTGGCCCTGTGCCCAGCATTGCTGCTTCAGTGGACCAAAGACCAAAGTGCAAACAACTCTCAGAACTCTTAGAGACACCGAATGGTTCGAAGCATCCTACAGAAGAAAGAGGAATCGTGTTTTGTAGCCAAACAGCTTCGGCCCCATCAAGTGGGACTTTAAGGGGTTCTCTATGGATCGGGCCAGAGGTCCAGCCCCTGGAGGTTCTCCTGGTCTCTTGGTGAGACCCTGTGGTACATGGGCACAGGGCAGAAAAGAGAAGAAGAAAATGAAAAGGCCGCCCAACCAAGACTGGTTCATTGTTTTCTTTTAGACTAGTCAGATGTTGCGTAATAGATCCTGCCTTTCTTGCGTAAATGTAAAACTCTAAAAAAGTGATTTCTTGTGCACATGTGTGTGTGGTGTACATGTGCGTGCGTGTGTGTGTGCGCGTGTGTGGCCATTAGGCATAAACTTCTTCCAACTCGAGCATCCACCTCTGCCACTCACCCGGGTCTAGACTCATCCCCCTAATAGTCAATGCCACTGACCAGTCCTCCCTGGCCACTGGGTAGCCTTTTGGCAGTAGTGACCATTCCCTTCTTGAAACTTGCTCTTCCCTTGGTCTCTCTGAAGTGGTGCCTCCCGATTCTCTTCTGAGCACTCTTGCTGGCCCCCAGTCAATGCTCTGCCTTCCCTGTCCCTGTCCACGTTCTGCCTTTAGCCCTCGTCTAGTCAGATCTCCAGGGATTTCACCTACACTCATGGCTTTCCTGTCATGATGCCGTGACTTAAACCATGTCTCTCCTGTGTAGCAGAACAATATGCCCCCAAACTCAACATGCCACCAAGCTTAACTCATCATTTTCCCGTCCATGTAGATCTGCCTCCCAAGAGCAGCTCAGCCAAGAGCACAAATGCCATCTAGTCAGCCTGCAGAAACCTGGGAATCATTGCAGCCTCCTTCATCTTCCTGATACACCCCGTCCAGTCAGGGACCTGGCCCTGCCTCTGCACAGCTCTCACATCCATTACCCTCTCTACATCTCTCCTCCCTGCCCTTGTCATCTCTGTCCTGGACCATGGCAATTGTCTCCTGACAAGGTCTCCCTCCTCTAGTCCCAGTATCTACCACCCTTCTCCACATGTTACCAAAGGAAAAATTCTAAGGAGCAAACCTCGACATGCTCTTCCTCCACCTGGGATCCAACTTGGAAGCTCTACATTGGGAAGCAACACTTGGGTAGATATCTGGCATAACATCACAGATCTTATTGAATTTGAGTGGGAGGAGGAGTGGTGAATCCATCCAGGTCCACTCAGGAAAATGACAACTATTCTAGGTATTTCGAACAGAGGGAATTTAACACAGGGAATTGGTCTAGTATGCTTTGGAGGATCTGGGAACTCAGAAGCCAGTGAGGTAACCCACAGCTTAGCAGGAAGGAGGTGGTGTTCCTGGAGCCCAGGATCTGGGACAACACAGTAGAAGCTGGAACCACAGCAGGGACATCTTTTAGGAGCAGGAACCTAGAAGAGACACAGTTACTACTGGAGATCCCACCTCGGGCAGAGAGAGGGGACTTCTACTTATCCCCCAATCTCACATCAGTGCCTCCCATTGGACAAACCCAGCCAGAAGCCAGTTAAGGAATCCTGGAATATGCACTTCCCTGAAATATAGATCAGAGCAAGGGAAAGGTAGAGAATGGATCTGATAACAGGCAAGTAACTAACACAGAGGTATAGAATATTTATATTAATATATCTGCAGGATTTTTTTTCAAAGATAGAAAACTCAGTAATTGGTCTATCTAATTCCACATGGGATTTCTGGAAACCTTCAACTTCTTCAGCAGGCATGGTTTGCACAAACCTACCTTTCTAAAACCTCTTCAAACTAGTCAACTCATATATTTATTCCCTAAATACGGAATGAATATTTGTTGGCTCAAGTTGTTTCCTCCTATCTGGAGTAAAATTCCTGGTCTCTCTACTTATTTAAACGCAACCCACCTTTGGAATCCCAGTTTAATTCCCATCTCTTCCACTAGCATTTCCTGATAACTACTATCAGGATAACGTTGACAAGTATTATCAATTCTAGTGAAACGGGATGGCTGAACAGTTTCAGGGTACACAGCTAACATCCAATCACTATAATGTAAGAGGGACTTCTGACATTTTCTCCATGTAAAAGGACTACCATTAATGCAACTTCTGGCTTTTCACCAGCTCTTACTCACTCTGTCCAAGAGAAGGTGGGGAGACTTTTCTGAGAC
>RJWJ010027997.1:0-21756 GCA_004363605.1 Indri indri
TTTTTTTTTTTTCTTTTTTTTTTGAGACAGGGTCTCAGTGTGTTGCCCAGGCTAGAGTGCCGTGGCGTCATCCTAGCTCACAGCAACCTCAAACTCCTGGGCTTAAGCGATCCTTCTGCCTCAGCCTCCAGAGTAGCTGGGACTACAGGCACGCGCCACCATGCCCGGCTAATTTTTTATATATATTTTTAGCTGTCCAATTAATTTCTTTCTATTTTTGGTAGAGATAGGGTCTTGCTCTTGGTCAGGCTGGTTTCGAACTCCTGAGCTCAAACAATCCACCTGCCTCGGCCTCCCAGAGTGCTAGGATTACAGGCGTGAGACACCACGCCTGGCCGGAGGTAAGGTCTTTTAAAGAGGCAATTAAGATGAGGCCCTCGAGTTGACCCTAATCCAATCTGACGGGTGTCATTATAAAAAGAGGAAATTAGGGCACATGGAGAGGCACCCACTATGCTCAGGCACAGAGGAAAGGCCATATGAGGAAACAGTAAACAGGCAGCAGTCTGAAAGCCAATAAAAGCTGACTCAGGGGAAGCCAAACCGCTGAGACCTTCATCTTGGACTTCCAGCCTCCAGAACTGTGTTAAAATGCATTTCTGGTTTTTTCAGTTTTTTTTTTTTTTAATTTCAGCATATTATGGGGGTACAGATGTTTAGGTTATGTATGTTGCCCTTGCCCCCACCCCTCTGCATTTCTAGTTTTTAAGCATTTCCAGTTTCAAGTTTTAATTTCATTTTCTAATTTTAAAATATCAACCAATCTGTGGTATTTTGAATGGCAACCCTAACAAACTAATACAAGTGGGTTAACACATTTTAGTGAAGAGAACTTTTTACTGAGGCTTCAGAAAACATTTCTGCCACTAAATACTATCAAGATTAAAAAACAAGTACTACAGGCAAGCAATGACAATCGCATCTCCTGAAAATATTTACAGCTACTAAATGCTGAAATACCTTATACATCAATCTGTGCTTAACAGATAGAAATACAGATTGTTAGGTCATTTTTACCACTAATTTCCATGTTTAACTGTTGCTCATTGTTTACTAGCTATGCTGTTGTAAAAAGAAATGTTGTGAAAGCTTGGCATAAATAATGGAGCAGAAAAGCAATGCGTTTGTGTATAAATAAATGATAGCTTAATATTCGCTAATTTCTTTTAAATAACAATTTTAAACAAGTGCTGGTCCACTCTACTCAAATAAATTGTTTGTTTATTCTTTAACCAAACAAATTGTATAGTGACTCTCATTTCTTTGTTCCTTTGGTATTGAATTTCCTATCTGAATAAGTGGTTCTTTATTGGAATAACAGTGACTATTGCCTTTATGCAAATAAAAGTAAGGTATAATTCTACTTGTTATCAATGCGTTGACAGCAGAAATTTAAGTTCAAAAATGATAGTCTTTTTCTTTAAATAGACTTATTTCAACCTTTAGAAACACTTTTGGTCTTGGATAGGTTTCTTAATGCATTCAATGCTTTGATGATAATCAGAGCACTGGCTGTATGTAACTGTCAATAAATACACATGGGGAGAAAAAAGCATTATGAAATAACTCAGGATAAAATTTATTAGTTAGAACTGGAGCCAGTATCATCAGTCAACTGTCCCCTTTCATTTCACCTAGGTATATTGCTTTTAATTTTTTTCAACTTACCGAGGATCACATTGCAGAAGCTAAAGGAGTGGTAAGGACTCACTCATTGATTTATAGAATGCACAAGCTTCCTGGCCTTAACTGGACGGAAGTTTAACTGAGTAATTCTTATATACCTAGATGATGACACCTTCTTAGGGTGGTGATAAAACACCAACTCTGTTTAACGTTAAACCAGCCAGGCATAGAGGACAGCTACTCTCATCCTCATTCCTGTTGATAAGATTATATTCACTGGGACAACAGCATGTCTAATTCAAGATATGAAATGCCTCTTTGTTCTCTCACATGTAGTGAGGAAAAACATTTTGAAGTTTTCCAGCTCTCTAGAACTAATCATGACAAGTTGATTTTCACCAGGTGACAACATTTTACTCAGCCCTATCAGAATACGTGCACTGTAAACCAATTTGAAATGCATTCATATGATTTTGGCCTTTAGAATTTTATAATCTTATCTTTATTTGCACAGAATAGGATCAACAACTGGAAGAAAAAAAATTATAAAAGAGCATATGTAAGTAGTCTCCTTTCCCTTCTCCTCATTCTCTCTATCTCAGATTTTGCTATTGCTTACTATCTAGATCCCCCTCCCACTCACTCCCTCGCTCCCTGTCATTCATACTCTCCCTCCTGCTTTTCCATAGTGATAGGAACATAGCATTAGTGTTGTGTCGACCATGATTCCAATCCTGGTTTTGGCACTTAATATCTGAGAAACTGTTTGTAAGATGTTTAACGTTTCTGAATTTTAATGTCTTCATCTGTAAAATGAAGCTAAGAACACCTCATAGTGTCATTGTAAGAATTAATCAAAATTATCTATTAAAGTACTCAAATGCTTAGCATAGTGTCTGGCTAACAGTTGTCTCTTAATAAATATTAGTATGGTCAAACTCCATACCTACATTAGATTTTGAAAAAAAATATTTTATACTTCGAGTTTTCAGTTTGGCATATAAGAAGCTTGAAAGTCACCACTTCAACCTAACAGCAAGTAAAAAGATGAACTATGTACAAAGTCAATAACTCTTCTTAGATGCTTAAGAGAAGTAAAGTCATAGGGTAAACCACTGCCCCCAAAGTTGGGGAGACCAACAGGCACATACAGAGAACCACAGCTTACTAAAGCAGAAACTAATGAACTAAAACCTCCACGTGAATCGTTGCTGGAGTAGAGAAATCAGAATTTTAATTGGCAAATTCCTGGAGGGTCAGGGTGGACAAGTTTAAGAATTGAAGGATCCAGAGGAACCCAGTTATTGGTTCCCCTACCACTTTGTGATTCTTACCTCCTGGAGTTCTGCCAGGTTCTCAAAGTGAATATTTGAGAAAAATTCCCTCCTGTTTTTTGCAGGAGTAGGGGGAAAGAAACTATTTTAAAATATGCCAGATCATTCTGTTTTTCTTAACAAGGTCTCTCCTCCAGGGAAACTAACCACAGCCTAAACAACTAGGTTTTACCAGTGTCTAATTCTCCTGGGGGAAGGGAACCGAACTACATATAGCCTACTGCAGCCATCCTGTTCTACTTAAGCGGTGGGGACACTGAGAAGCAGGGGTGGAGTTCACAGTCCAGACTCAAAGGCCCACTAAAAGAGTAAGCCCTAATCTAATCACAGGTCTGTAGAATGCTTCCCTCACCCTACATCTTATCACCATAATATTAAAGGCCTATTTATAGCAGTTGCTTTTACCCAAGGCATCATGTTCAGCTGAAAAGCAAAAAATTATAATAAATACTAAAAGAAAAAAAAAAACAAAAACAAACAGAAACAAAAACACAGTTTGAAGACACACACCAGGCATCAGAAGCAGACTCAAATATGGCAGGGGTGTTGAAATTATCAGACCAAGAATTTAAAACAACTATGGTTAATATGCTAAGGGCTCTAATGGATAAACTAAACCATATACAAGAACAGATGGGCAATGTAAGCAGTTGGAAATTCTAAGAAAGAACCAAAAAGAAATTATTAAGATCGAAAACATTGCAACAGATATGAAGAATATCTTTGATGGGATTGTTAGTAGACTGGATATGGCTGAGGAAAGAATCTCTGAATTTGAGGACATCTCAATAGATGACTCCAAAACTGAAAAGCAAACATTCAAAAGACAGAAACACAGAATAGGATAATCAAGAACTGAAAGACAATTACAACAGGCGTAGTGTATATAAAATGAGGATATCTAGGAATTTTATTTTCTTTGCTGCTATTGTGAAAGGTATTGTGTCTTTGATTTGGATCTCGGCTTCACTGTTGTTGGCATATATAAATGCCACTGATTTGCGTACATTGATTTTGTAACCTGAATATATTTAACTATGGAGGTGAAAGACCTTTACAAGGAGAATATGAAACACTAAGGAAGGAAATAGCAGGGGACGTAAACAGATGGAAAAACATACCATGTTCATAGATTGTCAAAATCAACATTGTTTAAATGTCTATACTACTCAAAGTAATCTACAAATTCAATGCAACTCCTATTGAAATACCAACATCATTTTTCACAGATCATAAAAAATAGTTCTACCCTTCATATGGAACCAGAGAAGACCCTATATAGCCAAAACAACCTTAAGCAAAAAGAACAAATTGGGAGACATCAATTTACTGGACTTCAAGCTACACTATAAGGCTATCACAACCAAAACAGTATGGCACTGGCACAAAAAGAGACATAAACCAATGTATCAGAACAAAGAACCTAGATGTAAAACCCTCTTCATATTGCCATCTGATCTTTGACAAAGTAGACAAAAAGCATGTGCTGGGGAAAAAATACCTATTCAATAAATGGTGCTGGGAAAATTGCAGAGCCACATGTAGAAGACTGAAACAGGATCTGCACCTCCCAAAACTCACAAAAATCAACTCAAAATGGATGACAGACTTAAACCTAAGACATGAAACTATAATAATTCTAGAAGAAGAGGTTGGAAAAACTCTTATAGACATTAGCCTAGGCAAAGAATTTATTGAGACGACCCCAAAAGCAATCACAGAAACAACAAAAATAAATAAATGGGACCTGATCAAATTAAAAAGCTTCTACACAGCCAAGGAAACAATCATTAGAGTGAATAGACAATCTACAGCATTGGAGAAAATATTTGCATGCTACACATCCAATAAAGGGCTGATAACTAGAATCTATAAAGAACAAAAGCAAATCAGCAAGAAAAAAATCAAACAACCCCATCAAAAAGTGGGCAAAAGACATGAACAGAAACTTTTCAAAAGAAGATAGACTAATGGCCAAAAAACATGAAAAAATGCTCAACGTCTCTAATCATCAGGGAAATGCAAATATAAACCATAATGAGAAATCAATTTAACTCCAGTGAGAATGGCTTATATCAAAAAAGTCTCAAAACAACAAATGCCGGTATGGATGGGCAGAGATAGGAATACTCATACACTGCTGGTGGGACTGCAAACTAGTACAACCTCTATGGAAAGTGGTATGGAGATCCTCAAAACTGAACTGAAAGTAGAACTACCATTTGATACAGCAATCCTAATACTGGGTATTTACCCAAAGGAAAAAAAGACATTTTATGAAAAAGACCCCTGAACTCGAATGTTTATAGCAGCACAATTTATAATTGCAATGACGTGGAAACAACCCAAGTGCCTGTCAATACATGAGTGGATTAATAAAATGTGGTATATGTATACCATGGAATACTATTCAGCCATAAAAACAAAATGGTGAACTAATACCTCTTGTATTCACCTTGATGGAACTGGGCATCATTCTTCTAAGCAAAGTATAGAAAATATGGAAAAACAAACACCACATGTACTCACCATTAAATTGGAACCAATCAAACAACATACACATATGGAAATAACATTCATTGGAAATCAAGTAGGTGAGGGGAGGAAGGGATGGGTAAATTCACACCCAATGCATACAATGCACACTAGCTGGGGGATGGGCATACTTATAACTTTGTCTAAAACTGTACAAAAGTAATTTATGTAACCAAAACATAAAACATTTGTACCTACATAATATTCTGAAATAATAAAGTTTTTAAAAAGAGAATACCAGGGAAAGAAGGAAAGAAACAGAAAAAATATTCGAACATTATAATAACTGAGTTTTTCACCAAATTAAGGTCAGATAGAAAACCACACATAACAGAAAGCTTAGAAAACATCAAGGAGGATAAATGCCTAACACCCTACACCTAAATAGACTATCTTCAAACTTCAGAAAATCAAAGATGAAGAAAAAATCTTGAAACAGGCTGGGGCATGGCATGGGGGACAGCTTACCTATGGAGAAGCATGGACAAGAATTACTCGGACTTGTCTCCAGAAACCATGCAAGCAGGAAGTGAAAGGAGTGAAATATTTAAGCGCTGGAGAAAAAAAAAAAAATAAAACCCACCAACTTAGAATTCTGTACCCTGTAAAATTATCCTTCCATAGTGAAGGAAAAATAAAGATTTTTTTTCACAAATAATTGAGAGAATTTGTTGCCTGTAGTCCTACCTTGCATGAAATAGTAAAATCAGTTCTTTAAAAAGAAGGCAAATGGTACAAGTTAAAAACTCAGTTCTACACAAATAAAGGGAAAAAATAATATAAAATCACAAAAGTCAGAAAGAGTATAAGCCCCCCCCCCCAAAAAAAGAAAAAGGAAACAAAGAACAAGGGCAAAAAATTAAAAAAACAATAAAAGTTACAAATATGGTAGCTATTAATCCAAATACAGTTAATCCCTGAACAAAGTGAGAGTTAGGAACTCTGAACTTCCACGAAGTAAAAATCTTCATATAACTTCTGAGTTCCCCAAAACTTAACTACTAATAGCCTACTGTTGACTCTAAGGCTTACCAATAACATAAACAGCTGATAAACACATATTTTGCAAGTTATATGTATTATATACTACCTACTTACAATAAAGTAAGCTAGGGAAAATAAAATGTTATTTAAAAAAATCAAGGAAGACCAGCCAGAGCAAGACTGAGACCCCATCTCTATTAAAAATAGAAAAATTAGCCTGGTGTGGTGGCACATGCCTGTAGTCCCAGCTACTTGGGAGGCTGAGGCAGGAGGATTGTTTGAGCTGAGGAGTTAGAGGTTGCTGTGAGCTAGGATGATGCCATGGCACTCTAGCCTGGGCGACAGAGCGAGACTCTGTCTCTAAATAAATAAATAAATAAAAATAAAAAATCAAGGAAGAGATAATATATTTACTAGTAATTAAGTGGAAGTGGATCACAATAAAAGTCTTCATTCTCATTATTTTTCATGTTGAGTAGGATGAGGAGAAGAAGGAAGAGGAAGGAATGGTCTTATTGTCTCAGGGGTGGCAAAGGTGAAAGATGTGGAAGAGGTGGAAAGGGAGGCAGGAGAGGGAGGCATAACCTGGACATAACTTTACAAAAGTACATCATAATTTCTGTCTGACAGTTTTTCTTTTTAATTTCTCTAAAAATGTTTCTATAGAGTATCAATCCTTCTTACACTGTTGGCTTTAATTTCAGTGCCCATATTGTAGAAGGGTCCATGGTGTAAAAGAAGTCAAAAGTAGTCTTGAATGATCAAAACCCTTCTGCCATATTGTCTAATGGCATCTTGTCTTCTGGCACTGCTTCTTCTGTGTCTTCTTCCTCATTATTTGGCACTGGTTCAGAAGAACTCATCTCCATCAAGTCATCTTCTGTTAATTCCTCTGGTGCGGTATCGATCAGTACTTGAATTTCTCCAAGATCCATGTCTTGAAACACTTCACTCCCCTGCCCCTCCTTTTTTGCCATATCTACAATCTCTTTCATGATTTTCTTAATTGTCTCTGTTGTAAATTCCTGTGAAGTCATCAACAACATCTGGATACAGTTTTCTCTAGCAGAAATTTATTGCTTTGGAATTTGTTTGATGGAGTTCATGGCTTTTTCTTTAACAATGATGGTATCTTCAGTGGTATAATCTTTCCAGACTTTCATGTCATTTTCTCTATGGGGGTTCTCTTCCATAATATTGGCAATTTTTTCCATAGAGTATCATGTGTAATGAGACTTAAAGGTCATTATGGCTCCTGAGCTAGAGACTGAATTAGACTTTTTGTTTGGGGGCAAGAAGACTACTTTGAAACCTTGGATATTGAACTCATGGAGTTCTTGGTGGCTAGTGGCACTATTCTATGCCAAAATAAATTTAAAAGGCATTCCCTTACTGGCAAGGTACTTCCTGATTTCAGGAACTAAGCATTAGTGGAACCAACACAGAGAAAGCTTTTCATTGGTTAAGTCTTGTTTTACAACCAAAAGACTGGAGCTGATGCTTACCTTTTCTCTTCAAGGATCAAGAGTTAGCAGCTTTATAGTAAGGGCAGTCCTAATCATTTGTACAAAAGAGTAGAGTTAGCCTATCCCTTTCTGCCTTAAATTCTCATGCTTGTTTCTCTTCCTCACTAATCAATGTCCTTTTTGGCATTTTGTTTTCCAGAATATGGCACTTTCATTTGCATTAAAAACCTGTACAGGCAGATATCCTTTCTCCTCAGTGATTTTCTTAATAGTGTCTGAGAACTCATCTGCTACCTCTTGTATATTTTGTGGTAGTACATGATAAACTATGTTAATATCTACATATATTTTATGGATTCAGAAGCTTCTTCTTTGTTATCTTGGCTTTTATAAAGCCAAACCTATTTCTAAAATTATCAAGCCATCCTTTGCTGGCATTAAATTCTCTAGCTTTTGATCCTTTACCTTTCTTTTGCTTTAAGATGCCATATAATGACTTCACTTTTTCTCAAATTACGTGGGTATATAGATATGCCTTTCTTATAGCAATTCTGCACCCATATAAACACTGCATTTTCAATAAAAGACAAAAAGGTATTTTGCAAAACTTGTAAGATTTTTGTACCTGCTAGAGTAGCTGCAGCAATGCTTCATGAATTTTCTTTTCTTTTATTACAATCATCCTTACGCTGGGTTTATTTATCTTGAAATAATGAGCAACTGCTCCTGAAGGCCTCAATCTATGGTATATACCAAGCAATTCAACTGTTTTTGTAATGTCATGTCTTTTCTCTGTTTCTTGGGAGCACTTTCAGTATCACTAATGGTGCTTTATATGGGTGCCATGGTGGATTCAAGTTTACAGTATTGCAATGAAGACATGAAAAATACAAAAGAACTATGAGAGATCACTTTTTACTGTGATACACAATTTACTGGAGAGACAAACTGCTCACAGGGAGATAATTAACATCGCAGGACATTTTAAGGGGATACTTGCAACACTTGAGTTCATAATAATAGCAACAAGAAATGACCACTAAATTATCAGTACTACTGTATGTACTACAGTTAATTTTATACAGTTAAAATTTAATACTGCATCTTTACATTTGTTTACTTTTCTCTGAATTGAGAATGGCACCATGTACAGTCTGTGTTTGTGTGCATAAGTTTTGAAAAATTTTAACTTTTTATTATAGATTTTTGTATATTTTATGGTAGCACATGATAAAGATATGTTCATACCTACATATATTTTATGGATTCATGACATTTCTAACTTTTTCATAATTTTCTCAATATTTCTAGGTTACCCATCATGGTTGAATTTTTCAAATTGTCTTAAATCTCCAAAAAGTTATCTAATATATTTATTTAGAAAAAAAATCCATGTGTAAGTGGAACCAGGCAGTTCAAAACCACATGCTCAAGGGTCAACTGTCTATCAATCATCACTTTGAATATTAATGATCTAAATGCACAATTAATAGAGATTTTCAGAGACGGTCACAAAACAAGACCCGACTATATACTGCCAACAAGAAACCACTTTAAATATAAAGACACATATATTAATAGATTAAAAGTAAACAGAAAGAGATACCATGCTAATACTAATCAAAAGAAAGAGGAAGTAGCTGTATTACTTTCAGCTATATTAATTTCAGACAGAGCAGACTTAAGAGCAAGTAAATTTATAGGGGATAAAGAACAACATTATATAATGATTAAGGGGTCAATTCTCCAAGAAGACATAATAAGCCTTAATATACATGTGCCTAATAACAGAGTGTTAAAATATGTGAAGCTAAAAATGAAAGAACTGTAAGGAAAAATAGATGAATCTACTATCTGAAAATTTAATATCCTTTATCAGAAATGGACAAATCAAGCAGATAGAATATTATTTAGGACATAGTTGAATGCATCAATCACTGGATATAAGGGATGTCTATAGACTACTTCATCCAATAACAGCAGAATACACATTCTTCTTAGCTTCACATGTAACACTTATCAAGATAGATCATATGAAAAAACACCTTAACAAATTTATTAAAATAGACATTTTACAGAAATTATGCTCTCAGAACAAACAAAATAGAAATAAACTAAAAATAAATAACAGAAAAATATCTGGAAAATTCTCAAATTCTTGGGTATTAAGCAACACACTTTTAAATAACACATAGGTTAAGAAGAAATGTCAAAATAAATTACAACATTTGCATGTTGTGAGTTGGTCTAAGAAAAAAATTAAATAAATGAATTACAAAATATTTTGAACTAAATGCAAATAAAAATAAAACTTACCAAAAATTATGGATGCAGCAGAAGCAGTGCTTCAAGGGAAATTTATAGCACTGAATGCATACATTAGAAAAGAAGAAAATTATAAAATAAATAATCTACGTTTTTACTTGAAGAAACTAAAATAAGAACAATTTAAATTCAAATGAAGAGAAGAAGATATTAGGTCATTAAGTATGAAATGTCTGATTTTGAATCAAAAGTTTAGTTTATTATATGTCAAAGAAGAAGCAGTACAATCAATCAAAGTATGAGACTAAACTATCAACACAGTTTTGCCATCTTAATGGTAGTTTGTTTAGGGCAGAAGCGAAGAAACCTGGAGAACTAGTGTTGATGAAATCATGAAAGGCATTTTCCAGAGCTTGTTGAGAATTGAATATTTTTCCTTGTTAGAAGTGGTCCAAAGCCTGGAAGAAATGGTAGTCATTTGGTGGAAGGACTGGTGAATACGGTGGATGACAGAGAGGTTCCATGTTCATCTTCTGTAATTTAAGCAGTGTTCTTTGTGCAATATGTGGTCAAGTGTGGTCTTGCAAGAGGACTGGCCTGTCTCTATGACCAATCTTGGCTGCTTAATCACAAGCATCCCCATCATTTCATCCAATTGGTTGCAACAGACATCTGCTGTAATTGATTGACCAGGTTTCATGAAACTGTAGTGGATAATACCAGCTCTGGACCAGCAAACAGATACCATTAGCTTTTTTTGAATATTCGGTTTTGGACTATGCTTTGGCACTTCCTCTTTATCCAACCCTTATGCTGAATGCTTGCGATTGTCAAAAAAGAATCCATTTTTTATCACGTGTAACAATACATTGTAGAAATGGCTCCCCTTTATGTTGTGACAGCAAAGAAAGGCAAGCTTCGAGATGATTTCTCTTCTGATGCTCATGTAATTCATGCAGTACCCACCTATGCAGCTTCTTTACTTTGTTGATTTGTGATAAATGGTCCAATATTGTTGCGATAGTAAAGTCAAACCTTGCTGCTAATTCATGTGTAGGTTGAGATGGATTCATTTCCACTACAGCTTTCAGTTCATCATTATCCACCTTGGTCTCAGGTCATCCACGTGGCTCATTTTCAAGATTAAAATTACCAAAATGGAACTTCTCAACCCATCTACATATTGTGCTTTCACTAACCACATCCTTCCCAAACACGTTGTTTGGTATTTTGTTTTGTCTGTGCTCCATTGGTTCCATGATGGAACTCATATTCAAAAATAACACAACTTTTTGGCTTATCCATGGTTTCACAAAAAATGCTCTAGAAAAGTTTTTGAAAGCTAATCAAAAGCCAAACCATGCATTTGAAAGACTGAGGATATACCTTCACAATAAAAATAAAACAAGAAGTATCAAAATGAAATGTCAGAGATATCAACTGTCAAACTTAGTACCTAAGGAAATTGGACATTTCTTTGAGAAGATCAACAAATTGATAAGCCTCTAGTCAGGCTAACTGAGAAAAATAGAGAA
The DNA here is from genome assembly GCA_004363605.1 of Indri indri. NCBI lineage: Eukaryota > Metazoa > Chordata > Mammalia > Primates > Indriidae > Indri > Indri indri. The sequence goes on from RJWJ010027997.1 coordinate 11,746, forward strand.
TGGATACAAATTGCTAATATCAGAAATGAAAGCAGGAATATCACTACAAATTCCATGAACATTACAAAATAATAAAGTAATGGCATGAACAAATCTGCTCCAACATTTGATAACCTAATAATAGGTGGAATGGGCTGATTTTTTAAAAGATACAATCTGACAAAGATCACTCTAGGAAAACTAGGCAATCTATTTTTGCCTGTAGGTCTTGTCATATTTCATGTTGTGTTGCTATACCAGATTACCTGACTAGGTAATTTATAATAAACAGAAATATATTGGTTCATGGTTGTAGAGACTAGAAAGTTTAAAGTCAAGGGGCCCACATCTGGAGAGGGCCTTCTTCTTGGATCACAACATGGCAGAAGTCATAACATTGCAAGAGAGTGCACAAGAGATAGCATGATATTGGACTCAGCCTGAAGCCCTTTTATAATTGTCACTAATGCATTCATAGGGGTGGAACCCTCATCACCTAAACACCTTTCTTTAGGTCTTACTCCCAATATTGTTGCATTGGGAATTAATTTTCCAACACATGTTTTTTGGTGTATACATTTGAACCACAGCAGCCTTATATCTAATAAAGAAATTGAATCAATAATTAATAACCTTCCAAAACAGAAAGCACCAGACCCAGCCGGGTTCACTGTTATAGTCTACCAAACACTAAGGAAAAAAATTCTACCAATTATTTACAACATCTTTTAGAGGATAGAAGCAGAGGGAATATTTCCTAACTTACTACATGAAGCCAAAATTACTCTAATATCAAAATCCATCAAATACATTAAAAGAAAAGAACACAAAAACGGCAGACCAGTATCACTCATCAACTCAGATGCAAAAGTCCTCAACAAAATATTAACAAATTGAATCAAACAATGTATAAAAATAATTATAAACAAAACCCAGGGAGGATTTATTCCAAGTATGCAAGGCCAATTCAACATTCAAAACTATTAAATCTATCACATCAATAAGTTAAAAAAGAAAAATCACATGATCACATCAATAGCTGCAGAAAAAGCATTTCCCAAATTCAACACCCAGTCCTGTTAAAAGCTCTCAGTAAACTAGGAATCGAGATGAACTTCCTCAACTTGATAAATAATATCTACAAAAAAATCTAATTTCATACTTAATGGTGAAAAACTTGATGCTCTCCCAGTAAGATAAGGAACGGGTAAGAATGTCCACTTTAACCACCACTTTTCACCATTGCACTCACAGTCCTAGCTGATGCAATAAGAAAAGAAAACAAAAGGTATACAGATTGGGACGTAAGAAATCAAACTGTCTTTGTTTTGCAGATTTCATGAACATGTAATTAAATTTCTGAAAAAATTAACAAAAAAGTCTAAAACTAATACACAATTATAGCAAGGTTGCAGGATACAGGGTTAATATACAAAATCAATTGCTTTTCTATATACCGCAATGAAAAAGTAGAATTTAAAATTAAAAACACAATGCCATTTACATTAGCACTTAAATCATGAATTATCTGTGCATAAATCTAAGAGTACATGTACTAGATCCATCTGAGGAAAACTACAAAACTTTGATGAAATAAATTGAAGAACTAAATAGAGAAATATTACATGTTCATGAATGGTAAGACTCAATATGGTCAAGATGTCAGTTATTTCCAACTTTATCTGTAGATTCAATGCAATCCAAATTAAAATTTCAGCAAATTATTTAATGCATATTGACAAACTGGTTCTAAAGTTTACACAAAGAGGCAAAGGCCCAGAATAGCAAACACGATACGAAAGAAGAACAAAGTCTGTGAGCAGACTGACACTACCCGGCTTAGAGTCTTACTATAAAGCTATAGTAATCAAGGCAGTGTCACATTGACAATAGAATAGACAAATCAATCAATGGAATACAATAAGGAGCACAGAAATAAAGCATTTAAATATAGTCTACAGATATTTACAAAGGGACAAAGGCAATACAACGGAGCAAATATAGTCTCTTCAACAAATCGTGCTGGAACACTGGATAAATGTCCATTGTCTAAGCTTTGAACAGCACTTTTCTAATATATTTTAATAGGTCACTCATAGCTGTACATACATGGGTCACTCATGGCTATACGTACACACACACACACACACACACAAACATACACAAATATAAATTTTTGTTTTTAAGGTAGTGAGGAAAGGAGAAGACAAGAAGTGATTAAATTGGCATAGATTCTTTAAAAGTGTTAAACATGTTTTGAATATATTTAGTATTGAGCTTTCAATATTATGTTAGACACATGGACTGAAACAAAATAAGAAAAACAAAAATAAGTAAAAAAAAAATAAATAGTCATGCTTTCAAAGCGAGAATGACTGATAGAAAATAATTAGTCAAAAATGCAAAACGGTATATATGTAGGTGCCTAGATGAGTGACTTTCCATTTAGAAAAATTAGAAATCGGTAAGGTTTAAAAAGTTGTTCTTTGCTCTTAGACTCTGCAGTTTTTATTGAGGACTTCATTTTTAGTGAAAAGAGACTAAACTTAAGCCAAAATATCCCTGTGTTTTCTATGTATGGTAAAACCAAAAATCATTCTTCCTTTTTGGAAGCCTATACATAGCCAGTAAGAGGTAAATACCTTCAACATCCAGCTGGCACCTGATGTATTTATACAATATGAAAAAAAAGATAGGATTGGGTCTCCACTAACATGTGAACTCCTATGGAGAAGGTACAAAAGGAGGGATTAAAGCTAAGTTTTCAAGGAGTCTAAAACAAAAACTAGAAAGATAGAAGAAACCATGGAGAATTAAAATAAACATTAGGAAAATAGAGACTTAGAGCTTCAAGGGAGGATCTGTGTGAGAAATCTTCTAAAGTCTAAAGGAGTAAAGCCTTACCTTTTCTATTTTTTTTTTTTTTACACTCTGCCTTGGTTTTGGGTGTTTCAGGTGATGAATTAGTGTAATTTTAAACTCCTAGATCTGCAGTGCTTCACTACTTTGTAATACTTACAGGAATTCTAACAAAAAAACAAACAACGTCTCTACTAGTGTCACTGCACTAATCCAAAATAGTTGGTGGTGGAGGGGTGGTGTTCATGACCCAAAAGAAAGACAGCACCTGTTCTTATGGTCTGGTAGAACACAGCCTTTTCTTTGGGGAAGGTTAATAGACAATGAGATCTCCTGAAATCTAACAAACCAGAAGGATTTGTCCCTTGAGAGTAATGGTAGGTTTCCCCTCAGAATTAAAGACTGGAAAGGAAACAAGAGTTTATTAGAAAGATTATTCTTATATAAAATAAATAACATGAAGACATTAAAATTCTAAAAGAATATATAGTATCAATTGATTTTTTTGAGCAACTATTTGCTGAACATCTGCTATGTTCCCAGCACTGTGTTAGTCATTACCATTGAGATGCTGCATAATCTATCTGGAGACAGAAATGACAAAGACAAGGTATAATAGAATGCATTGTAATATGTAATTAAATGTTGTCTGAATTTTGTGCTGCTATAACAGAATAGCACAGACTAGATAACTGTAAAGAACAGAAATTTATTCCGTCAAAATTCTAACAGACAGAAAGTCCAAGATCAAGGTGGCAGCATCTTGTGAGGGGCTTCTTGCGGTATCCCCACATGGTGGAAGGCAGAAGGGCAAGAGAGGGATGAACTTCATGTCCTCACAGGACAGAAGAGCAGAAGAGAGGGAACCCACTAACACAAAACTTTTTTTGTAGCAGTATTAATCCATTCATGGGAGTGGAGCCCTCATGACCTAAATATCTCCCATTAGGCCCACCTTCCAATGCTGTTTCATTACGGATTAAGTTTCCAACATATGAATTTTGGGAGACACATTCCAACCATAGCAGATGCTAAATTCCATGGTGCAACCATGTTGAGTCATAAAATGTGGACAAGGGAATCAGTGTGGGGTGTATAAGGAAACAAGGAATTCTCCCAGGAGATGAAGGAGAAGTTAACAATAATTGACACGTAATATGTGCAGATGAGCATATTATGGGTGATACAAAGAATCCATTACAGAGTGCTTATATTGTGAACCCCAGTCAATTAGCATATGATCCTTTCCTTGGAAATAGGCTCCACTGGATTGAGAAAATCATCCCCCTCACATAGAGCCATCTTTAGGGGTCGAAGTACTCATTTTATCACTGCATAGATAACTCATATGTGCAAAAGTATTTAAACTGTCACATCACTTTTAAAAATTTATCCATATGATTACAATTTCAGATTCCTTTTTTTCCTTCTTGGTATCTAAAATTTCAACTTTCCTGCTCATATCTCCTTGTTTATTCCCAGTTACAGACTATGACAATGGCATCTGCTTCCTTGCCCTGCTTTATTGCATTCTCGCTGACTGACAAACACAAGCAAACAGGAAGAAAATAACTTATTTACAGATAAGATGCTTGCTATTTACTATGAATAGTGTCGTATCTCATTAATTTTGTGTTTTAGCTAGAACTATTTATTACTAACAGAAATAGTTTATTACTAGTAAATCAAAATGATGGTCCTCCACCATGCATCTCCTTCAGAATCTGTATAGTATAGACATTCCCATTATGCAATAAAGTCCATTCTCTTCTAGCCATCTACATGTTTTGGGGTATTGTAAACCTGGGAATTGAATTTTTCCAAAAGAATCTATACCATATTTTCAATGAGTGACATGTATGTCACTTGGTGGTATCTACAGATGCTGATCGTAAAAGGTTCTTAAGAGTAAGTACATGCAGAAGAGGAAATTACTAAAACATTTCAAGGACAGGATCTCAAAATTAAAAAGTAGTTTTTATCTCCGTGTCATGGGTGCAAATAAGAAATACTACATTCAAAAACGGATGCCTTTTCCCAATGATTTTTGTCCTGGAGTATTTTACTGTTAGGAATATGGGATTTTGTTTTTAATTCCAGTTTTCCTGTGAGGTATAAATTCCCTGGCATATCGCAGGAACTAGAACATGTTAGGCAAACAGAGAAACAGTACTTGCCTTAAGTAAAAGAGTTGCTGGATAATCTCTGCTTTGATGTGATGGATCATACAGCAGGCTCTGTGAAATTTAAGCAGCTACACTTTCAGAGTTCCTCGTCAGAGCTACAGTCGCTTACCCTGACTGGTCCAAAGAATGGATATAATGAAGCACTTTCTTTTGCCTGGGTAATAAAAGACTATAAAGCTTCTAGGAGGTCCGTGAAAACTGATAGCATACTTGATGGTTTTACAGCTTAGGGATCTCATCAGTATCTAAATCTGTCATAATGTATGTTTAACAAAAAGAAAAGCATTTGGAGAACTGACTTGTTTCATTTAGTTACTGCTACATTCTCATAACCAAATAGGAGAGTCTATCGTCACTTCTTAGCAACAAGACACTTTTGCTTCTGACACCACCTTGGTGGGAATGATTTTAAGCAATTCATGTTCTCAGCCTGCTGCCGCCCACACCAACATACTCGCAGCAAGTTGTATAACCATGGAAAATGAGTTTGCATTTTCCTTGATGGCTCTGATATGTGACTCAAAGGGGTTATTTTTAGAGTACAATGGAAGCTGGATGAGTTGATAGACTTATCTGAATCATTTAGAAATTATTTATAGGCCTTCGGTGTCATCTTAACAGTGAGAGATACATAAAGATGCAAGCTAGGGAGTAATAATAGCTGCTTTTAGAATTGGAAAGGTTATCTGATATGATGACAAGTGAACTACTGTCATATGCTTGGACATATGCATAGGCATCTATATGGGAATTTTGCAACATGGGATGACTTTATTATTGAGTACTACAGGATACTTGAGCTGTACTGTTGTCGGGAGATCTAAAGTTATTCAGATTGACACTAATAACAAACATAAGCCAACACTGACACAAAGTCTCCTAACTAAAATGACTGAATGGAAATAAACTAAAATGTCCAGCCACATTTTATATTGTTAAAATCCGATTTTCTATCATTGTATTTGTCAACTTTAAATTTTTCCAAAATAACTAAGTTCCTTCTTAAACCAAAAATATTTTAACCATCTTAAGTTTTTAGGCAAACTATTTATCTAATTATTTTTAATTAACTCTAAATTTAGTTACCATGTTTCATAGTGTAGATATTTTCTTTTTGAGTAGACGTACACAAGTTTCCATTCTCAATCTGCAGTCCTTTTTCTCAATTATGCTTTTAAAAGTTGTACTAGCACTATCATAGTGTGTAAGGTCATGGGCTTTGGTTTAAGTCAAGTCAGGGTTTAAATAGCATGTCTGTTACTTACTTGCTGAGAAATTTATGGCAAGTAATTGAAACTCACTAAATTTGAATTTTTTCATTTACAAAATATGTAAATATAGCACTTACACTATACCATAGATTAAACCAAGAAGATTTTTTTGAGGATGGATTAATTTTAGAAATAGTTCTTTGAATAGCATCTGGCTTAAAGTAAGCATTCAATATTTTTCATGAGTAAAATTTTTAATATTCTTAAGTACCTAATGTAAGCTTACTAAGTAAGTATAACGTACTTAGGTTCACTAACTCTTCTTTGTCCAAATTCTATCTAGCATTGGGTACAAGAAGTCATGTGTATTTGATATATTTAACTTCTCTTTCTGATACTGTGGTGTTCTTGGCTCAGTTAAATATTGTTATGGATATTGTCTTTATCATCCAAAAGCTATCCATGGAACTCTGGAGGGTCTTGAGTGTCATAATTATACTTTACTCCTAAAACTTTAAATCATCTTTGGCTACAGAATTTATTTATATTCTTCCATTTTATAAATTTATTAATGTTCTTGATTAATTAAAAAGGGTGAAATTGTATCCACCTTCAAATTAGATTCAACCCAAGGGATAGCTGTGAATAGAAATTGTGTCCACTGGATTGTCAAAAATTAGTCATTTCTGTTTTACATGATTAGCTAAAACAACCGACTGGTGGGGCTTTTTGGAAACAGTACTCTCCCTGAAGGACCACCAATGGGTCCCTTGGCACCCTGGTTGAAAAGCAGTGCTCTACATAATTGACAAATAATTCTTACTCATGGATAAATAACTGTATTGACCTTCAGGCTGTTGCCCATAGAATGTGGTGCAAATTCCCCCTTTTTTTCATTTTTTAATCTTTCTTAAAATATCTTACTATTCTCCCTTCTGTCAAAACACATCAATGTCACTTTGAAAAACTTTGATCCATAATGCCACTGATCCACCTTTTCTTCCTTTTCTGTATAAATATACATCACGGTTGACATTTAACATTCATGAATGATTGTAGCAGATTTCGCTTATGCATGATTGGGTATGATTTTCTATATTTAGACACGTGTTTGGTTCATCCAGAAAGTTTTCTAAATATGTTAAACAAATCACTTTATTCTTTATAGAACAAATTTGTGTTACTAGGATATTTGAAATCGTTTCTTTCTCAGGTTAAAATGTAAATATATAATTTCCTGCCAAATAAAATAAACTAGTTTTGCTTTATATATTATATTTTATATTAACAAACTAGTTTATATTACAGTAGACATTTCACAAAATCATGTATAAACTACACTCAGAATCGCAATTAGAAGAAATGAACAATGTCTTTTGATAAAATTGAATCACATTTCAGCCTGATATCTTACATATGTTGGATTTCTTGTTCTTTTAATATTTCATCTACTATCGGATTAGCCTTGGTAGATTAGAAGAGACTCTAATTTGGGGCTTTGCACAGACATGGCTACCAATCTAAAGCGTCAGTTCAAGTATTTGCTTTTATTTGTCTACTGTAATTGTAATTGCGTGTAGTTAATTACTATAGAAGATTAAGGTAGAATCTTCATTAGGATGCATCTTTTTTTTAGACAATAAATTTCCTCTCCATTGCTGAGGAAATTATCTGTCCCTTCATAAATATCTTATAATAGAAATATTTTGGTCTTATATATGTGTGTGTGTATATACACACACACACACACACACACACACATCCACATATTGGAATTTTGCTCTACAGTTTTTGGCCTTAAATTAAAATTTTGTAAATTTTAGGTCCAAGGACAACTCTTATATGCGACTGACATACCAAAAGAACACCACTATAGCACGATTTCCTCTAACATTAGTTTTGTTGCTTGGACCAAAAGAAGCCTAAACACATACACACACACATGCATACATCTATCTATCTTTAACACATGCATACATATATGCACACACATGAACATATATGCATATAAACATATACATGTGTACACATATATGATGTGTGTTTGTGTAATGCACGTTCACGAGTATATGTATCTGTATTATGCATAATTGAATAAATTGCAAATTTATTTTAACTATAAAATAGCCTGGTAATTGCAAGTCACAGGCATTGTGGTTTAAAGGAAGTATAGAAGAATGGAGTATTGGCTATTTACTCAGGCATTAAGGGTGGCCAATCCAGAGGGCAGCGGAACCAGCACAGAGCTGGGGTGGGGAAGGGCCACATTTCCACTTGCACACAGGTTGCCTAATTTGCCATTAGCCCTTTTTGTATGGCATAACTGCAAACAAACTCCCACCCTAGCCACTCTTTCCCAAGACTCACACTTCCAACCACCGCCACTGCTAATTTTTATGGGAGTTATGTTCTCCCAAAGTAAGCCAGAGCCAAGTTCTATAGATGTCTTTGCAGCCTGATTGGCTATTCCTCCTCCCTTTCTGATTCTTATTTATTGTCATATTCCTCCAAATTTAAAGCAGGACTTACTGCCAGCATATACAAAGTCTTTAAATGCATTGCCAAAAGGCATCGTAACTGGTAGATCAAGTAGAAAAAGGCATCTATCCTCCCAGAGGATGCAATCTGTTTTAGAGTCCAAAGCAGACTGAGCTTAGTGAGGGAGAGATTTCTGCCCCCACCTGTAGGCCCTCAGCCAGGCATCTTTGTTCAGGGCACAATTGGCACAGCCTTACATGCCAGCTTAATGGGAAGCCTACACTTGGCCACATTACTTATGCTATAATAACTTGTAATGGTTTAAACGAACTTAATTTTCTTAGACCCCTGCTGTAATTCTTAACACACTAGGCTAGGCTGTTTTGAGACCTTGCCAAAGTTAGGGAGGGCTCCTTCCTTTTTATAAATCTTCCTATTAATTAAGTGCTTAGTTTTCCAAAGCGTTGAGATGAAATTTCAGAACACTAATAAATAGAAATAATTTGAAAGGTTTTTTCAAGTGCCTTTTTTGGAATTCTTCCAAAACTCAAGAGGTTAGCAAAGAGGTTTGCCAAAGTCAAGCTTAATGGTCACTATGTGGTAACTGTTTGAAAAGGGGCATTTTCCTGTCCGCCTTTGTAATCTTGGAGACAGAGATATTTGATGGTGATGACATCCAATTACTACATTTTCCTTTTTTTCGAAACATTGAAAAGAATGACTTTTTTAGTCTTCAAAATAAACATAAAAGTAGCAGGCAAACAAAATTTTAGTTGGAGAATAATATTGAGTAGAAGAAAATATTTCCATTACTTTTTTTCTTAAACAACATAGATCAAATATCTCTTGGGCTGGAACATTCTCAGTAAAGACAGTTTATCACCCCTATTTCTCTCTAAGAGAAGGAAAAATTGTGGCCTGGCTGACATCCAGAAAGATCTCTTGCTGAATCTAGTAGCATTCTCAAAGCTATTTAAGGCATAAACCCCTCTAAAGGCTTTGATGTATCCTGACATGAATTCAAATCCTGCCTCTGATACCTTGAAGAAGAGACTTGACCTTTGTGGAGTGCACGATCAACCTCTTAAATACTAGTTTCTATAAATATAATATAATTAATAATTCAATGAACTATAAAATTCTATATGGAATCAAGTAGTTTTCTCATTGTCTGAGAATGTTTACATGTTTGATATATAAAATAGAGCTATGAAAGGTGACCTTTTGGATGACTGTTTGTTGTTGTTTTTGTTGTTGTGTTGTTGCTTTTTAAACAAATGAAAATTTTTGCTGACTTC
>RJWJ010027998.1:0-21745 GCA_004363605.1 Indri indri
CGGGACTGCTGAGCCACTCTTAAGCATCAAAGAGGAGACAAGAAATGCATTCGAATCACAGCTGAATTTTTTAAATCATGGGCTAGGGATACGATTTCTTGCTGTAGGAGTGACTGTGACAAATAAGAAACTGTTTCTGTATGAGATTGGCTTTGCTAGTTATCTCCAGTTTCTGGGGCAAAAACACCAAAAAAAAAAATATATATATATATATATATATATATATATAGCTGAAGAAAGAGAAATCTATTAGGTTAATGTTGACAGAAGCACAGCTTGTGGATCAGGATCGCGTGGTTGCACACGTAATATCCCAGCCTGCACGAAGGATTGGACGCACGCTACCGCTAGCGAGGTGAGACGGCCCAAATAAAACAAAGGCACACACGGGTCAGCCTCACGGCCAGAGAAACAATCAACTCCCAAAAACTGCACTGAGAAACTGTATGGGGATTGTATTTTTAGGATAATCGAACAGTAGGATCTAAAATGTATTTGGCAAAAAAAAAATAATTAGTGGACAGATTTATGCAGTTTCATGAACTAGCAGGAAAAATGGAACTATCTATTTTCCTCATGCCGTGCAATGAAGATGATCAGTCAGAGCTGGAAATTTGTTCTTATGAGCTGAGCTAGAAATGTGATTGAATGTTCCTGGTAAAATGTCAATTTAAAGACCTGATGACTATTAGAATTAAGGAAGATTTAATGTCAGATAGTGCAAAGAAAACAAGACTTGAATGCTAAGGACCTCTATTATAAGGCTGAATGTGCTAAGTGTGTTAATAAATATTTGGGCAACACAGAGAAAGGAGAAATTAATTTCAGTTTGGGTTGAAAAGGGGAACATGAGATACACAAAGAACCACAGAAGGGTGACATAAAAATAGAGAAGGCTATCAGTGTCTGGTACGTAGCAGGTGTGCTCAAAATAACAGTTTTTATTTCATTTATCATTCAAGAAGTAGGAAATTCTGCAGCTTTTAAAAACGGGGAAATCCTTTGTTTGCTTTCTAAACCAAAAAATAAATGTATTCCTCAGCTCTAGTAGCTGTCGTTCTCAAATCGCTGCATGGCTTCCATGCTGGGTACATCCCAACAGACAAAAACCTCTTGGAGCCACCTCGAATGGACCTGGATTCTCTCTCCCTGCTCCCTTGTCCACATTGAACTTGGGGCCTGGCTGCACCCAGCCCGGCCGTGCAGACAGAAGCCCTCACCTGCTGCCCTCCAGACTGAGGTCAGCGTGAAGCCCTCGACAGCCCATCGCAGCCCCAGTTAGCTCTGCGTTTCCCCACGTTCCGTGGCTGCCCCTGCTTGCTGCACAGACAGAGGCCAGCAGGGGCCCCCTGTGAGAAACCAAAGAGCAGCAGGATGTGTGTTTGTATTGTATCGGCTGTGTGTTAGGGCAGGCTTCTCTGCAGAGAACCTCTCTAGGATAATTTCCACAGAAGTGAAACATTCGCTATGTATTGGCAATAGCATCGAGATAGGCCAGATTCTGTGCATACAGCCCCTTGGTGAATTAAAAAACATTCATGGAGCCCAGCTTATACGCAAATTATGTTTATCGGGAGTCGGGTTGTCAGGTTCGGCAAGTAAAAAGATGGGATGCCCAGCTAAATTAGAATTTCAGGTCAACGACAAAAACTTTTTAATATAAGTATGTCCCATATAATAAATATGACTAATACAAATATTACAAATATTTCATTTTAATTAAATATTACACTTAATTAAAATTAATTCAATTTTATTTAATTAAATAATGGAAATATTAATTTCAATCTTAACAAATTATTTGTTGTTGATCTGAAATTCACACCTCACTGTGTGCCACACAGCTTAGGCAACTCTAGTTAGGAGGAATAAGAAGAGTTTCACGGAGTGGGTGGGATCAGAAAGCAGGAGAAGGCACTGAGGCAGGAGAGCCGCGTGGACGAAGGCAGGGAGAAGCTGCGTTTCTTCAGGCAATGAGCAGAGGAGTTTATAGAAGCAAAGATTTTACGTGGGAGGATGAAATTCCACAGAGCCGTTAGGGACCTCCTGCGGAGTGTCCTAAACACCCTTATGGAGCACAGTTGGGGTGGGATATAATTCAAGGGCCAACTGTTTGATCTCTTTTAGGGGAATTATCTTGTTTAGCAAAATGCCTGGAAGGGACATTTTGGTCATGGAAAGAAAGGCAGTCCTCAGAGTTTGGCCAAGATGAGCCGGCGGTGCCACGGCAGGGAGCCAAAAGATGGAAGGAGGAAATCTTAGCCAAGGAGAAATTCCCTTTATCGGCCAAAGGATTTGAAAGAACCCGAGTGGTTGAATCCTCCATCTTGCGTAACCACCTGTGCCGTTTTGTCATCTAAGTCTCTGCCACTGCCCGAAAACACTCAGTGAAAGTCTACGCCCAGCTGAGCTGCCGGAAGTGTTTGAGAGACGAGGAAAAGTACCCAGGCACCCGCACAAGTCTCTGCAGCACGGAGGGCAGAGAGCAAGCCCAGGGCAGCAGGAGAGAAAGGTCCCCAACAGGCGTCGAAGGGAAGGCTGAATGTGCGAGCGCACACCCCGGGAATCCACAGGACTCGTGAGGAGGACAGACGCGCGAGCTGAGGTTAAAGCACTTTTATTTAGATCTCAAAAAACAGGAATCCCAGCTAACATCTGCCTCTGTGTATATAAGACAGTCTCTAGAGATGTCTCTTCTGATAGTTGGGGAGGAAACGATTACGTGTGTAGATCTCCCAGTGTTCATGCTGGACTCTTCCTTTCTTCTTGATAACTATTTTTTTTGGATGTTATAGCTCCCACACCAACGTTCATTCAATCTCAGAGAGAGATGAGACAACTCGGATCAATTATTTTTCTCTTTTCCCTCTCTGGAAGAGATGTCATTGGGATGCTTCTCTTTCGCGACTCTGCACGTGTTTATGCAGCTGTGAATGCTTAAGTGAGAAATGTCACTGTGCTCTACCCCATTACCTCCGGGTACTTGAATGTGTGTGTATGTGTTCCTACATAGATGACGCCAATGAACTCAAATGAGGATATGATTATACTATTTCCTGGAGTGCATCAATTTATTCCACAATCTATAAAAGACAACCAAACTCTTCTTGTAACCGCTTGCAATATTTCTCAGCTGTGGGTCCATTGTTTTCCCAAAAACTACATACTGATTCAGAATGCCAGTGACAAATTAGCACAGTATTTGTTATTTCCAGAATAATGACCTCGGAATGATTTTATTTGGCCAGCCATGCAGATGGTTTAGGAGTGAGGGCTATTTCTTGACTATAATAATTTGTACTTTAGAAAGTTTCCTCCTGATAGGAAATTCTATTCACAGAACAGAGATAATCGAAGATGTCTAATGAGTCATCGGGGACATTAGAGAATGGTCAGGATGTTTTATTTATATTTAAATGTTTATGGAACACTCATAGCTAGAGGGAAACTGGCTATTGCAGTCTTTGCAATTATTAGGCTGTTCCTCTTTCACTGTCTCCTGGGAAACTACAAAAAAGGAATCGATGATTTGACATTATCCCTGGAATATGTCCATGATCCTGCTGCTTCCTTTGGAGTGCTTGAGAAATCAGCCCACCTAACTTGCAACTTAGTGTCTTTCAACTCAAAAAGAACATGATAATGCAGAGATACCTGCCAGTCCCCTGGTTAACTATACTAGAGCTGCCCTAAGGTTGGTGACAATTCACCAACGTGCTGACTCCTGCCCTTTTACTTATTGATACTGCTTATTCTGGTTAACATTAATCACAACCCTTTGAGCCATTTCCAGTTGAATGCATCTGAATTAGTCAGTTCTCTTTGAGTTTTTGCAATAATTCACATTTCTGTTTCAAAAATCCAAAGCAACAAAAATCTACCCCTTAACAACAGCACTTTTTTAAATGGTTCCAATTTCAGTGCCCTTATCAATAGGTACACACACACACACTATGAATTTGTTCACATTCATTTCATAATATGGTCTTTTATTAATTCAATAATTAGCATGCCCAGATGAGCACATACACGTTTTGGGAACCACGGAAGACACTGGACCTTTTAAGGAAAAAAATGGATCTATCCCTAATTTCATGACACGTGCCGTCTAAAAGTTCTTATTTATCCAAGTCAAAATAGAATCCTTAGTGAAAAATCTTTCTGGCAAGCAACCAGAATTTTTAAGACACATTTCCTCTTAAGAAAGTCACTTTCTCATTATCCCTGGGTAATTTGCCTCTTGGCCTCTACTTTTTGCCATTCCCCTGACTTTATTCATTTTCACTTATCAGAGAGACGTAAATTGGTGAAAATTAAATATTTCCACTTTATTTAATAATTGCAGTTTAGGAAAAAAGGTTGGAACGACAGCCTAAAAGCAAATTTGAATATAAATAACATTTTAATATTGTCAACTAATTTTTTCTATTCTATCTTTGAATCTTTTTGCCAATCCTTATAAAAAGAGTTCTGAGGACAAATGAAAATAAGATGCATTTCATATAGAACGTTTGTCAAAATGCAATGTAAATGGCAAGATGATATCGCAGACCCACGCTGAGATTTTGTGTGTGTGTGTGTAGAATACAGTACCAGCCAGAGCAGGAGCCGCAAGACATCATCTGTTTCCTTTCCTGTCCCCAAATGAACCAGGCAATTCGGAATCTGTGGCAAGGGCTAGAATGTTACAAAACGATGTTGACTCTGACCATCTGTCGAGGGAAACTAGAGTCCGAGGAGTGGAGGAGGGGAGGAGTGCTGACGGGGTGGTGTCCCCTCAGGGAACAATTCTCACACTCTCAGTGTCATCCCCCTGCCCTCCCATCTGTGCGCCAGGCACCTTAGAAAGGAAGGAACACAGGTAATCAGAGCAGTTCCTGTGGCTCCGTCTCTTTTCTGCATCTTTCTCTCTTAACTGAGCCCTTCTCTGTGCCCACCATCGACCAGAAGTAACCAAGGCGTCCACGGAGGGTGAGGGGCAGAGACGGGAGACACTGGAGGTGGGGGTGGAGGGACAGAACAAGAAAAATGTGCAGTTCCGTTAGGAATAAGATATCAATGACTGGGAGTCTAAATCCACTAGTCTCTTACGTCTGGCCGTTGTGCTCATTTTATCTGCAAATAAGCAACCAGAGTAGGTCAATGCTCATGCCAATCAAGCATTTAAAATAAAGAACTTAAACAGAAAACAAGAACCAGAGCCTGTGGGACACCAGCCTATGAAAACATGCTACAAGCCGGAGACATCAAAACTGACACCTTCTAGACAAATGCAGTTGTTCTCTCTACCACTTAGCACCACAGAGCTTGAAGGCACGTCCGAAAGCATCTCATCTCAGCTGCTCTACTGCTAGTAATAGCTCTACTGTTCGTAGGACCCTATTGAGTGCCAGGTAGTAGTCTAAGCACTTTGCAGGTGTTGCCTTACTTAATCCTACACCCAGCCCCGAGATGCAGGTATTTATTATTACTGCTGCCATTTCAGGTGAGGAATCTGAGACCAGTGTGGATAAGTAACTTGCTCAATCCCCAAACTGACAGAAGGTCTGAGCTTCCTCCCTGAATGTACACACTCTCCTACCCCTAAGGGGCCTGCTTATCCCCTGCGTTCGACCTTCTGTTCCCTTCACCCCGGAAAACATCTCCGTGCCTCCCTCAGCCCAACTTCAGCGCGCGGTATTCTCACTGGCATCTGGGCAGCACGTGCAAAGTACCAAAACACAAGGTTTTCACTTTCATAATGCCGGGTTCTCTCTATATACATAGTTGGGAGAAAAGAATAACAGCTCGTTTGTCCTCATTCTTTCCAAGATCCCTGTTCCTGGAAATGCTTTGAGCAATTTGATGCATCCGAGGAACTTCATTCCCTCAGGTTTCAACGCCTTTAGTTCCATGTGAAAAATAAAAAGTTTATAATCATGGAATAACAGGAGTGATGAGAAAGTTGAGATAATCGTGAGCTGAGTCTTTACTGGCTCTGACAAATTAATCACCAAATTGGCAATTGAACTTGCCAGAAGCAGAACCGTGTGCCAGGCGGCGGGCTGATCATCCCCCACCCCTGGCAGTTAGGAAAGCTCTCGTGGTTAATAAGCCGCCAGCCAGAGCTGCCTGAGGTTTTCTTTTTTCAATTTCTGGTGCAACTAAAACCAGCTTTTGAGCGCATAAGCCAGTACGTGACATTTTTTTTTTTTCTGCCGCATAGAACCTGAAGCGGGTGGCCGAGACCTGGATGGATGAATTCGCCGAGTACATCTACCAGCGCCGGCCCGAGTACAGGCACCTCTCCACGGGCGACATCTCCGCGCAGAAGGAGCTGCGCAAACAGCTCAAGTGCAAGGACTTCAAGTGGTTCATGGCTGCGGTGGCCTGGGACGTGCCCAAGTACTACCCGCCCGTGGAGCCCCCGCCTGCGGCCTGGGGGGAGGTGAGCAAAGGCTGCGCCGAGCCTGCCCTGCCCGGAGCGCGCGCCGCCCCGTACCCCAGGGCGGGAGGGACTGCGAGCACCTTCGCTCCTTCCCCTGCGGCCGGCAAGGTGAATTTAAGTCATCTCCGACAAATGAATGTCCGGCCTCTTTTTAGAAGTTACTAGGGATGACCGTTCAGCCCTCAGTGTTGATAGCCCAACCCACGACCTTAACCACGGTTGTCTCCCCAAATGGATTTTTTTAAATACACCTGGAAAATATTTTTGAGATTAGTGAAATTACCAAAGGAGCTTGTAGAGAATGAAAATGTATTTGTCATGCTACTGTGTGAAAATGGGTGACCTGATAACCACCTGATAAAACCCCTCGCTGTCCCCGCACCGCCCTGTCGCGATCTGTATAATACGTGCACGTACAAGCCGCGAAGGGCTTGGCTGCTCCCCCAGCCGGGGTGCGCTGTACAGACTCACGCACAAACCCACTTTCATAACGCGCAGAGCTGTGAGACGTGCAGCCACCGCAGTTCTTTACATAAGCACCAGACTTTCCACCTCTGAACACTTCTATTTGATTTCACTTCACGATCTGAAATGGAAAGAGCTGAATAGCTCCAGGTCCCAGATCTAAAGTATCTTTTGGCATAAAAAGGACTATTGTTCTGGGTACGGTTCCATTCAATACTGTCACTATCGCCTTTTCCCTGCAGAAAAGAGCGTGCTAAAGCAAGGACAATGTTGGATAGGGTGGCTTTATCCTGGCACTTTAACCTGCTTCTAGCAGAAGCTCTGGGGGAAACGCAGGCCGGGCTGGACGTTGGCGCTCTCCCAGTTCTCCAGCCTTTCAGGAGCCAAGAGTTGACTGTCATGCATTCTGGAGGAGCTTTTTGGTCACCGTGCTTGGTTTTGTAATGTGGGGGGAAAGATGCTGTTATCCAGTTAGTGTTCTTGGCTGCGGGAGCTCTGAAAAAAGTTGCCCCAGGGCGTGGTGGGAGCGGCCAGGGGACTCGGCAGCATTCCTGGGTGAACCGTTCCAGCTCCCTGCAGAAAACATGTTCAGCAAGTCACAGGTGCGCTGCTCGTTGTGCTGAGAGGGTCCAAGAAGATGCCATTCTCTGCCTGGACCTGGGACACCCAGGCATGGAGGAGAGAGTCAAGGCCATCCCTATATGCTCACCTCCCCGTGTTTTTTGCATGTGTGTGCGGGCCTGACATTGTCTACCTGGGTCAAGTCGTGCTAGTAATTTGGTTTCGTGTTTGAATCTCAAACAATTCATCAAAACTTCCCTGGAATATGAGTAATATTAGTCTGCTTATATTCGTTTTAGCTGTCTGCCATGGGCTTCATTTATAGCAGTGGAAATTTGAAGTAGGCAAACATCGGTAAGAACTTTCTTAGCCTAAAGTGTTGGAAGGCATAGGAATTTGTAACCCAAAAAAGCTGTGAGTTCCGTCCTGAAGGTTTTTGGTTAAGGCTCTGTTTGCCATCTTTCTGTGGTGATTTAGGTGCAGTCCTCCCTAGTGACTAAGAAATACACTTGAAGACCCCACAGTATCATTGTGTGAGTTGCTGCTGGGTTGAAATCTCATCCATCTTTTCTCCGCCTTATGTGGAGACATAAATTTTTGTTCCCACCTGGTTACTGTATACTTCAAATATCAATTGGTCGCATTTTCCCACATTACCTCACTAAACCGTAACATATATTCATGAAGCACCTTGTCTGGAAACAGACTCAAAACTTCCATTGAGGTTCTAGGAGAGATACAACCTCTTGGCAATTAACAAAAGCAGAACCGTCTTCAGACCAGGTGGGCTGCGCCAGAGTGCTTGCATTATTACGTTCTATTGACCCACACTTTCATAATGCTTGCCTGCTACCTCGAGACATTTGGGGGCATCATTGTTGTTTTAAACAACCAGACATTGAGAAGATCAGATTTTTCTTAATACAGTGGCCAATTTCTTTCCCCAAAGCTTCAGAACAGTAAACCCATGCAGGTTCAGGAAAGAAGCAAATGGGGATATCTGGTAGTTCCAAGGCCATCACCTTCAGCTGCGTTTGTTCAGTGCAGATGGGGCGCAGAGCAAGAAGGAAGACCTAGGCTGGGTGTGGTAGCTCACACCTGTAATCCTAGCACTCTGGGAGGCCAAGGCGGGAGGATCGCCCAAGGTCAGGATTTCAAGACCAGCCAGAGCAAGTGCGAGACCCTGTGTCTACTTAAAATAGAAAGAAATTAGCTGAACAACTAAAAATATATAGAAAAAATTAGCCGGGCATGTTGGCACATGCCTGTAGTCCCAGCTACTCAGGAGGCTGAGGCAGAAGGATCGCTTGAGCCCAGGAGTCTGAGGTTGCTGTGAGCTAGGCTGATGCCACGGCACTCTAGCCCAGGCAACAGAGTGAGACTCTGTCTCAAAAAAAAAAAAAAAAAAAAAAAGAACAAAGACCTAGAAGGCTGGGGGAAGGCAAGAAAGGAAATCAGCAAGAGACAAGAGTCTGGACTGGTAAATTCCAGATTTGAAAAGCATCTATTTCCCAAGCAGAGTAGAACTTTGACAGCGTAAGTGACACACTTGTGTTTAACGCAGGAGGCAAACGAAGGATTTGAAATGCAACTTCATCTAAATGAAATGATGAAAAAGACTATATTTTCTAACTGTACATTGGGTAATAGCAATTTCTTAATAGTAGGTACAAAATTACTAAAAGTGCAGAATATATCTCCGGGCCAACTTAATCTCTGAAAAAAATCTTTCAAAATTTTCACACTTGTGTGATTTCTTTTCCGTTTTGGAGAACTTTTTTGACAAACCTTTTATTTTGGGATAATTTTAAATTTCCAGAAGTATTGCAAGAGAGTATAGAAAGTTCACATATACCCTTCACCCAGCTTCTTCTCATGTTAACATTTTATATTTGCCCCATTAACTGTGGTATATTTATCAAACTAAGTAACTAACATAGGTACATGTTATTAACTGAACTACAGACTTTATTCATATTTCACCAGTTTTTTTCACTAATGTCCCTTTTCTGTTCCAAGATCCAATCCAGCATCTGAAAGGTCTTTTTAATTTCCTATAAATTTCAAATCAATTGTTAGAATGGGCAAAGCTCCCAAACAAATGTAATAAGTCAATCACTGTTTTGGTAAGAAAGTGAAAAGTGGAATGCAGACTCTGTGATTCTTTTAAAGCAATTATTGGAAGGAACCACAAACCTCCAGCAATGTAAACACGAGAGTCCTTTATGGGAGATCTGGGCCAAGAAGCAGGGCAACTTGCCGCTTTATGCACTTGTACTTGGAAGGGTTTTCCACCCGCCTCTCCATGCCAGCCTGATTCTGGGTAAACAACAAAGTGCTTAGGCAATTTTTGGCTCTGGTAATTGGAACTCAACTTGTAAAAGATATGTCACGGGCCATAAACTGCCCATAAACCACCACTCGCTTCCCTGACAAATCCACCCGGATTCTGCACTTGTCTCCCAGCTCATCTCTCTTCTTCTGCCCTTCCTAACCTCAGTTTATCCTCAACATAGTCCTCTTAAAATGGGAGATCGGGCTGCCACTCCTCCATCCAAAACCTTTCTAGGGCTGCCATCCCTCTCCAGGTAAAAGTCAAAGTCAGGGGTGGGGAACCTTTTCATGTAGGAAGGCCACATTAATTTAGCTATAATCAAATAAGGCTGCATTCAAGAAACTTTAAGTAGATATACTTAAAAGTGTACATTATTTTATAAAAATCTAACTACCATGTACTTAATAATTTCAAAAAATGAAACCTATTTGTTAATTTTAGAGTTAACTAACCTTTTAATGGCTTTGTTGTATCTGCTTTTTGTTGAAAAGCATTTGAATGTTTGGTTGCAGCACGGAGGTCCGGTTTCAGTTGATCCTCTAGATGGTGTCAGTCATTTGTGACCTTAAGGGTGTCTTGATTTGGGTTAGGTAGGAGAATGTAGATTCGAAGCAATAAGTGGTGGAAAAGCAAGAAACATTTTTCAGGCATGTTGCCAAAAGTGTGGGTATTCTGCTGCATTTTTCCATATTTCAATTGGATCTTTCTTGGCATCAAACAATGACTTTAACATGTCATCCATGGAGAGCTCAATCAATTCCATCTGTAGTTCTTTAGGTGCCTTGGGGATAGCAACTAGGTAAAGACGAAATGCTAATTTGAGTGTGATATCATGATTCTGAAAGTCAGTGAACCTTTCATGGTATTCTCCAGCTGTTGTAAGTCTATAACAGCTACACATTCTTCAAATAATTTGCATATATCATTCTGCTCATCAATAACCTTTGCTAGCCAGGGAAAATGTTCATCCAAAACTTCCTTTTGAAGAAGTGTTTTGAAAAAATATAGCTTTTTTCAAAATGCTTGGATTTTTTGCCACGTGTCCTATATAGACTTAGTTTTACCTTGCAAAGAAATATTCAAGTTGTTTGGATTTGACATGGTATCGCCCAAAAATGCTGCATTCCTACAGAAATCGTCTTTCAGTAATTCACATTGCTGGTTCTGTTCTACATAAAATGTAACTGTGTTCTTGCAGAGATAAAATTTTGGCAAACACCTGTCCTGGCAATAGCCAACGCACTTTAGAATGATATGGCAAACCCACACGAATACCTCATCATTCAACTTTAGCATGTTACAAAACTGACTATGCTGTGTTGTATTTGCAGGAATATAATTTACAATACTTTTAACTTGTTTCACTTAAAGTAGTAGCTTTAGCACAGAGATTTTGCTGATGCAAGGTACAATGAAAAGACATGAGAGCATCTGGATCTGTTCATGCTTTTTTCATCTGTGCAATAAACCCTTCATGTTTTCCTGTCATGGAAGGTGCACCGTCTGTACATACACTCACTAAATTTACCAAATTCAGTCCAACTTCACAACATTTATTTTCAAAGTTGTTGAAGATATCTATTCCCCGTGTTCTGTCCGCAAGAGTGCCAAAGAGGGCAACTCTTCGTTGCAAAAAAAAATCTTCTGTGATGACCCGAATGAAGTATAAAACCTGCACTGAGTCAGTAGTCTCAGTTGATTCACCCAAAATGATTGAATAATATATATTTTCCTTTTGAAGTATTGCATGAAGTTGTTCTGTTAAATTAAAGGCTAATTCATGCTGCCAATCAGTTATGTTTCTCCTTAAAAGAGGCAGCTGTTTGTACTTTGAAATGTCATCTGGGTCTAAGCATCCTACAACTTCAACAATGCATTCTTCCACAATTTCTTCATCACTGAATGGCTTCCCTTTTTTCCCAACTATATAAGCTACTTTATAAGTTGCTTCAGTGGCATTATTTCCAGGTCTTATTGCTGCTTGAAATAATTGTCTTTACTTTTGCTTTTCATCTTTTAATTTCTGCAATACAACCTTTTGCACCTCTCCCTCTAATTTAAAGTATTCATGGTCCTTATTAGTGTTACAATGCTGATGAGCATTGAATTTCTTAAATGTTGATATTGCAGTATCACAAAGCAAGCAAATCATCTTATCTTTAGCAGAAGCAAGATAATATTGCAATTCCCAATCCTCATTAACCAATCTATTTTCTTCCTTTAGCATTCTCTTGGTCTTCTTTGGCATAATGGGCTGCTAAGCAGACAGAATTAAAAAATACTGTCGAACTGTGCAACTATTCACAAATTCCACTTCAAACAGAAACACAGTGCACCGTGGTCAAAAGCTGATAACAGACTGGCATACTCCATCCCCATAAACTCTCACCAACCAGCCTCGTGCGGTAGTGGCACCAATCAGGCGGGAGAAGTTAGAACTAAGTCATGAGTGTAGCAGCCTTCAATTTAACCCTTATGGCTTATAATGTTCTAATTGTGCCAGTCAGTCTATGAGAATTATTTCATTGAAACTTATTTTATTCTTTGGTATTTTAAATATGTTCATTTAAAAGGATTTCTTCTATAAAATTTGGATTCAGTCAAAAGGTCACACTTAAGGACCTAGAAGGCCACATGGCCTTAAGGCCACAAGTTCCCGACCCCTGGACAAAGTCCTCACCTATAAGGCCCTAAATGATCTGACCTCTGTTGCGTCTCCTCCAACCTCATCTCTTCCTACTCCCCTCTTGGCTTACTCCCCTCCATTCACCCTGGCCTCATCACTCTTCCTCAAACAGGCCAAGCACAATCTGACCTCAGGGCCTTTGCACTTGCTATTCCTACAACTTTGCTATTCCTTCAGGTCCTCACTCAAAAAAAATCATCTTCTCAGTAAGACCTTCCCTGGTTATCCTGTCTAAAATTGCAACAATCCCGCCCCCCCCCACACACACACACGCATGCATGCCCTGTCTCCCTTTCATCCTTTATCTTTCTCCTTAGCATCCATCCCTATATAACAAGCTACATAATCTAGTTATTGATTGTGTCTCTCATCTTTCTCCCCTGCTAGAAAGCAGGCTTCGTGACACAGGGATCTTGTTGGCTTGTTGTGGTACTAGCACTCTGTGGAAGCAGGAAATACTGTCTGGCGTACAGTAGGCGCTCGATCGATATTTGTCGAATGAATGAATGGGGGATCCTGGCTCCCTGTTGTCCCACTCACCATTCGCTGCTCTGCTCACTCACCTGCCTGAAGCCTCCCCTGAGCCCTCACTCCCGTCTCGGCCATACAAAGTCCACCTCTTTGGGAAGCTCGGCCAGGAAGGCGGTTTGAGTAACGAATGGCGGGTACCTGACTCTGATGAACCGTCAGGTCTATGGTCCATTCGACAGTCAAACAAGCTATCAAATATTCTCTTCTAACATCCTAAGGGGAAGGGGGAGAAACTCCAAAAGTGAAAAGCCTCTGTTCCAGCAATTTCCAAGCTCTCCCTATCAGCTTCCTACTTAAAAGGCAGAAGAGAATAAAGTCACGTCTGATGGAGGAGTACCCTCCAGAGGTCGTGCCACCCTCCGGCACACAAGCGTACTGGGAGAGCAGGGAGGCCACGGGGTGCAGAGAGGATACATAGGGTTTTGAGCCCTGTGATTAGTTGAACATGCCTTAGTGCCATTCAGACGGAAGCGATGCGCTTTTCCACGATGCTACACTGGATAGGGTAAGAACAGGTTTAAAGTGCAAAACTATTCTAAAACCACTCACATATGGAGTGTCTCATTTTGTGTCAAGATGCTAAATGAAAGAAACTGAATCTCCTATTATTTTTCCCCTTCTCCTCCTTAGAATTCATGAATTTGCTAAAGTCATTTATAGTAACTCCTTTATGGTCTAAAAAGGAGAGTTCTGCAGAATTCTAAATATCATGTGTAAGAAGGAATAAAAGATGTCAAATAGACGAACGTGTCTGTTCCAACCGGTGCCATAAATTCTCTTAAGAAGTGTCTGCTTACTGTCCTCAATGTGCCAATCCTGGCACATCCGTTTGTCATCTCGCGATTGTGCGAAACTTTTTTTAAGTCTTTATTTTAAAAATTCATGTCAATACTGAACTACTTCAGCTGCTTATTTAAATTCCTTCTCCAAGATTAATGTCACCCTGAATTGTGGAACATTCACGAAGACAGGCACCCGGAATAATTCCAGTTCTCCTCCTCTGCCTCGGGCTGCTGCTCTTGACTTCTTTTACCGTGCCTCCTTCCTTTCTCTTCTAACGTTCTCGCAGTGCACGAGGCTTCTCAAATTTCTCCCAGTCAGCTTACATGAAAGGGAGTTCGACACTAGGAGGTGCGTTATCTCAAAGACCATCTGAGGATGTGATGGCGCCTCTTTCAGAGAACTCCTGCGCGAGTGCTGCTGATGCGAAGGCAGGCTCGGTACCCGGTACCCACGGTGAGCCAGGCTCCCTCACGCTCTCCTGGGAGAGCCGGGGGCCGCTTTCCCGCACTCGCCTGCTCCCTGGTCTTGCAACTGGGAAAGCTGCAGAGTGAAATTGTCCTGCTGTTCCCCTGGCAACTGTGTAAGGGAACGTCTCTGCCATTTAAGTGCCATATGTCATCAAACGAGATCTCTGCATCAAGCACTCCATCAGAGGTGATTTGTCGTTCTGATGTATGAAACTTGACTTGAACCGTCATTTATTTTCTCAGTCAGAGGCAATGCTGGTGCACTATGCTAATTCCTCTCTCTGGAGCGCAACAACAGGTTGAGAAAAATGTAAGAACACGTAAAGAATTGCATTACCCTTTCAGATTTTCCTGTGTGTTTTATGAGACAGGGGCCAGCTATGAAGACAAACTGAAAGTGTCTTATGATAAACATGATTTTAGTTCCGTATTCTGAGATGAGCAAATCAAACATCTTGGTTGCCCCACTGATGACAATTTGACCCAAGTCATAACGGAATGAAGGGTGCTTCAGAGCTAACAATCTTTTTTCTTCTCCTATGTGGCATATAAAATATGCCAAACGAAATGTTCTTTCTTATTTATTCTATTTTTTCCTAAAATATATGTATGTATATTTCATATATGTTTACACATATAAATATATATTTTGGGGGTTCATGTGACAGGAGTAAATGAATTTTTAAGTGTATGTTAGTCTAGTCACAAATTCATCTTAGTATTTAATTTTCGATGAAAATTAGTACCTAATTCCAAAAATGACACTAAATCAATAGAATTTGGGGATCGCTCAATTATCATAGCAGAATTTCTACCATAGCAGAATTTCCACAACCTCGAAGAGTTGGCATTTCTATTATGTTGTATTATATGTATTATATATTATATATAATAAAAATTATATTAAATTTTTCCAGTCATGGACATAGGAATTCCTCATGCCACCCATTCTTTAACGAAGGGACCAGCTGGCTTCTGTGATGGCTAAGAGTAGTCTCTGCAGAGGTCTCTGCCCTCAACTCGCCTTCCAAATCCAGTAACCATCCCCAGGTTGGCGGAGAACAACAGTAAGCACAGCAAAAACTGGAAACATTCCTGGGGGTCCTCGAATAAAATCTTTAAAAACAGGGAATTAATTCTAAGTCACCCAGGCGATGTCAGTCTGCATCGTTGGGCTTGAAATTTGATTTTAATCGTTCGTAGGAAGGCAATAGTTAAAAACAAGAGCCAGTCTTCCTCTCAGTGTCCTTGTATCGTACTGAGCTGTTGTGTTGGCAGCAGGCCTCGGCGGGCACCGCTTCAAACTCTGAGAAGTACAGAGACCGCACTGCCGAAAGGTCACAAGAGAGACATTCTTAGCAACCCGAAGGTCATCAGTCAGTCTTAGATTTTGCAAGCAACCGGAAACGTAGCTCCTTCTGCTTTGGTTTGGGAGGTGGGAAAATAAGCCCTCCTGTGGTTCCCCTCCCTTCTCCATATTTCATTTTCTCAGTTATCTTTGCATTTTTTGATCCATTTGATTGCATTTCCTCCTGTCGACTTTAATAGACAAAGAAATTAACTTTTACCAGCTTATGTTTCCAAAATCCTGCTTTTGCCTAACCGACGGCTCCTGCGGCAGGTCTCTCCCCTTCGCAGTGACATGCAGAGCTCCGTCTGTTAAGCCTTTACTGCCCAACCTGAGGGATGCCTGTCGGCTGGTCACTTTCTGAGAAAGATGGGCTATTCCTCAGGCCCATCCTAAAGAGAAACTGAAATAACGAGATAATCTCAGGAGGAGCTTAACTTTCCAGACCAGTCTCTAGCACAAGAAGGACAAATCCGTTTTTCCCAGTCTTGTTCCAAACCAAGTCATCCAGAACCCATCGATCACATACATTCAAACTCTTTGCCCACTTTTTTTTTCTTTTGTCAAAATTGCATGCAAGTCTGTAGCAGATACAGTAGTCCTCCCTTATTCACAGTTTCACTTTCCATGGTTTCAGTCAGCCGCGGTTCCATACTATTACAGTATATCGAGAGAGAACACATTCACGTAACTTTAATTACGGTGTATTGTTATAATTGTTCTACTTTATTATGTAGTTGTAATCTCTTACGGTGCCTGATTTGTAAATTAAACTCTATTGTAGGTATGTATGCCTAAAAAAAAAATCATAGTATATAGGGTTTGGTACCGTCTGCGGTTTCATGCGTCCACTGGGGGTCTTGGAACATACCCCGTGAGGATAAGAGAGGACTACTGTAGTTTGTTTCAGATTTCAACATTCAGGTACTGCCAGATTATTGACAATAATGGAAAAGCGATGAGGAACGATGTCAGAAATAAAAATCTATGTTTTCTACAATATTCTCGATTTAAAATATACTGGGATTTCCAATGTGAAAAATGTGGCAACGGCATGATTTTATTTAATCATAAAGACCAGACAGAATATTTATGATAGCAAAAGAAAAAACCAAGCAACATGGATATGATTTTAGATACAGCTGATGACAAGGAGTCCCCCCAAGTACTCTAGAACATGGGTCAGTGTTGCCTAAACATCAGATCCCGTGTGGGACCAGCAGGGATGAGGAATGGGGAGAAAGGACAAAGGGGAGTACTGACCTTTCCAAGGAAAGGACCCAGAAACCAACAACAAGCATTCACCCCCAAAAGGAGAAGAGCCTTTACAGTACAGGAGCAAAAGCAATTCATCTGAAAATTGCCAGAGCAGTTCAAAGACATCCTCGCAAACTCTAAGCTGGGACAAGTGCAAAGAGACCACAGGGTACCAGCAAGAGGCCATGGTGACACAGCCTTAGCTTGCAAGGATCTCAGGAACATTCCAAAACACTCCCTTTTGGAAAGACAGAGACTCATCCTCCCTCACCTACCCCTTACAAAAAAGGAAAAGAAAAACCTGCTGTGAATTGGATCCAAAATGAAACCCTGAGGATTCCCGGGAAGACGAAAGCGTCCGATACCAGAGAGGGAGGAGACAGACCTTGGAAAGTGCAGAACAAACACGTTCAGAGGTGACAATGCTGCTTTGGAAGGAAAGACCTTTAGAGCTCCAGACAACGCAGAGTGAGAGGCAGAAGTGTCTGTGAACCAGGCTGAGCCCTGAGAGAGAAGTGTCTATATAAAACACTATTTTTAAAAAATACTTCACAGTAGCAACAGAGAAGAGAGCCCTACACAGGAATCCTCCTCTGATAGTCCAAGAAAACTATTTCATTTATTTATGAGATAGTTGATACATGGAAAATAAAGGCAGGTTATAAAAAAACCTCATACAGAGACACAGGACAAAGATAAAAACGAACCAAATATAGTCCCAACGGACAATGAAAACATACTGCAAATGTGGACATAAAGAAGATGAAAACTGCAACTTAAGTTTTCAAAATGAGCTATAAGAATCCTAAAAACAATCGAACCTTGAAAAAACATACTAATCAGAATTAGAGCCATTCAGAAACAAGATGGCTAGAATGATATAAAACATGACTTCATGAAAAGATTACTGAGAAAGCTAAGGAATTAACCAGAAAAGAAAGAGAAAGCATTTCAGAAATAAAGGCTAAATTAGAAGAAATGAAAGGGCAAAGAGAGACCACAGAAAGCACAGTAAGAGAAATGCAGGCTAGAAGGGAGAAGAATGAAAATAATAAAAATAAAGAAAAAAGAAAAAAAAAGAATTTGTCAGAAGATTTGAAACAACAGAGGAGATTCAATGTAAAATTCCCAAAGAAGAAAGTCCCCCCAAAATGAAAGACAACCAACATATAAAACTATAATTTAAGGAACCCTTCTCTAAATAAAAGATTTGAATCTATGTATTTAAAGGACCATATCTTGGAAATTCAACTAAGAACCATCAGCACTGAAACACTTTCCAATAAAACGATTGTATTTTTTAAATGAAGAAAAAAGTTGTGTGCATCCAAACAAAAGGAATAAATCAGACTTTGAAGCACAAGCATTTTGTACCAGAAAACAATGGGACAGCCTTGTAAAGATGCTCAAGAAAATAAAATCTGAGCCAAAGTTTCATATCCAACCAAACTATCCTTCAAATGTGACGGTGCTACGGTTCAAGTGTGTCCCCCAAAGTTCGTGTGTTGAAAACTTAATTGCCAATGCAACTGTGTTGAGGAGGGGACCTTTAAGAGGTGATTTCTCATGAATGGATTGACGCTGTTAGCTTGGGAGGGGGTTAGTTATTGTGGGAGTGGGTTCCTGATGAAAGGCTGAGTTTGGCCCCTTCTCTCTCTCTCGCACGCACGCGACGCCTTCCACCACGTTATGATGCAGCAAGAAGGTCCTCACCGGATGCAGCCCCCTCAGTCTCCAACTTCCCAGCCTCTACAGCCACAGCCAAAAAGATTTCTGTGCATTGTAAATTACCCAGTCTATGGTGTCCATGGCTAAGACAGAAGGCCATGGAAAAACCGTTGTAACTATTCAAGAACTCGGGGATTACTTTTGCCAAAAGCCTTTCTGAGACACCTGCCAGAGAATGAACATTGGAAACCTGGGAGCTGTTTGAAGAAGTTCGACACAGGGTCCGATAGAAACCGGTTATAAGGAAGGAAGAATATACAGATTTCATACTGTCTGATGGTGTAGAATAATAAAAGTAACAAATGGGAAACATAAATAGAAAGTGGAATAGGGTCACTAATTGTCCCATAGGCGTTAACTGCGAGTAAAAGAATCTCACATATGTTTAGACACTGGGGAGATGGGGGAAAAGGGGGAAGTTATAGCAGCTTTGCAATTGCTCAGAGAAGAGTAGGGTGAGGCATTATCTGAAAAGAGGAAATTTCATGTATTATCGAGAATATTAGTATAAAGGTGACCCGTAGAACAAAAACACAAACCATATTAAATACTAAAGATTGGAAAGAGAAAAGAAAACAAATCATATGGTGAGAGACTTTCTACATAACAATTAATATATAATAAATCAGTATGTCAGAGCCGAGATCAAACATATGAAAGAATGTACTGAAAGAAAAAAATTCAGACTGACTAGCAAAGCAAATCTAAGTCTCTGCTTTATGAGACATGCCTAAATCAAAATGATACAGAAAGATGAAAAATTAAAGAATATGCCAGGCAAATTCAAGTAATAAGAAAGCAGAGTTTGAGATCTTGAGAGAAAACAAAGTGAATACAGAGGGGGGAGAAAAGTTAAAAGAGGCCAAAAAAGACATTATAATACCAAAGTCTGCAATCCATCAAAACAACTTGCAATAGGCCGAAACTCTGGAGATGCTGGGAGAAACGGGAAGACACACACCGACAGTAGGACCTTCCTTAACACGTCTCTCTCAACCCTAGATGGAATCGGTGACCAAAATTAAAAAGAATCTACAGAACCCAAAACATGTAATTGATAACATAGATCTAATATACACATCTAACTCCGAAACGTTTTAAATTTACCTTCTTTTCAAGTATACAGATTTCAAAGTGTGTCAATGTCATAAATAAACAAGATTCTGCACATATATAAAAAGATATCCAAACCTAAAATGAAAGAAATAAATATCCTGTAATCTTAAACTTGAATGGGAAATTTCAATGTAAACTATTTTCTGAAAATACCTATTTTCTAGCTTTGTCTACTGAAAACGTCCAGAAACAATTTCAGTCCAATTTCAGTGAGCACCTGTAGCTCCCAGGTGTGATCTATAAATATGAATAGAATTCCTCACTAAATAGAGCCAAGGGTTCTCGGAGAAATAGCTGATTTTAGCTGTGGAGCAGGCACTGTGGAAGGTGCTCTGGATATTCTGTTACTGTGGGAGGCAGGAAGGGGGGAAGCTGTCAAAGGCTGGTGTGGGTCATGCCAAAAGGACGCAGGAGTCAGCTGGAAGAGGATCCCACTGCTATAGATCAGACAATATGCACATTAAAAAAGGTTAATTAAAATATGTTGAATATACAAAAAGTTTTAAATTTATAATGATACTTTTAAAAAGGTAGGGGGTAGAAGAGAAAGAGAAATAAAATAATACTCACCTCACATCATTAGCATTTGCTATGACACCACATCATTACTCATCTAAAGGCAAACAAGCATTTTTCTTGCTTTTCTGGTATAATATGTATTTCATGATGTCCAAAGAGTGCTAGTAGTTGAGGGATTTTTTTATACAGATGCCAGATAATAAATTCAAAAGAAAAGATAGAATTTTTTAAATCAGCATTTTGCAATTCCTAATGCAATAACTGATTCCAGTAACGGTCCTCATTGGACAATAAAACCGCTAAACAAAGTACTGATGGTAAACTTTGCCATAAAATTATCAAGCTATAACCACCTGTGCCCACGGATCGGTTTCAGCACCACTGAATTACACACACATCCTGGTAGGATACGGTGCACGTGAAAGCATTTTAGACGAGCCAGGAAATAAAGAACCATCCCTGAAATATTCTTTTTATAAGACAAAAAAAAAAAAAAAACCCTGACACTGAATGTAATCAAGCCTTTATGTCTAACTTCAGTCTGTGGGAAGTTCGAGAGCGGAAGAATATGTAACTAGAACGTAGGATCCTAGTTTCTTCAGTCAGTCCCTGGCAGAGAGAAAAGAGGAGAGACGGGGAACTAACTGTTCCAGATCACAAGACACGTGCATGGCTACAATGAAATGAAACTTGTTTGAATCATGAAAAGAATAAACTAACTGAAAAGAGACATTTTTAGACAGTCAGGGAATGTAAATACGGACTAGATACTGGATGATATTAAGTAATTATTGTTAATTTGTGGATACGTAAAAAATATTCTCTCTCTTTTTTAGCTTTCGTGCTGTCTCTCCCTCACTCTCTGTCATTTTCAGAGGCTTCCTGAAGCATTAGGGTGAAACAACAGGATGTGTGGTGTTTACTTTAAAATCCTCCAGCAAAACAGGGGAGATGGGGAAATGAATAGAGGAAGAAGTATAGTAAAACATTGATGGTTTTCAAAGTTCAATGATTGGCTCATAGAAATTTTCCTAAATAAAAGGTTTTTTTTAATGCAATGCCTTCCTTTGAAGGCATCTCAGGGCAAAATAACTATAGGGAAAGAGAAAGCACAAGCCTGCTTTCTGGTGATGTTGTAGGCAGTGAGACATCAGCATTTTTATTTTACATGCGCCCTAGTGCTGAAACCATTATGTTGAAACATCACCATATCCTATCAGGTGGGAATGGCATAATGCCTTAATAATGTAATATTTTACTGAAAGTTTGCATTTAGGGTATTTACTAGCTCTTAGAACCAGTGTGGAATAATATGAGACAAGATGTTGTATGATCTATGAGCAGATGGCACCTTTTTGTCTTCCAAGATATCTCTATCTCTCTCTTATTTCTAAAGGTTGGCACACGGGTTATTAGTTACTAGAGGACTTTCTTCATTCTAATCAGTAAATAAAGTAACTTTTAAGATCAAACTATAATTAGTAAAATTTATAGAATAATTCATGTTTTTGAAATGCTTACT
>RJWJ010027999.1:0-21767 GCA_004363605.1 Indri indri
CAAAGAATTTTCTAGCCCAAAGTGTCAATAGTGCCAGTGTTCAGCAATCCTGACCTAAAAGAATGCATCATTAGTAATGGACTAACACACTTCAGAAAATGTACAGGAGGAGACTTGGGGTGCAGCCTTCCTGTCTGCCCTTAAATCACACTATATATAGAGTGACACTGAAAAAACTGATTTTTAGGTGTCTAAAATGATAGTGCTGGTATATAAATAGAATGCTAAAGGATCATAAGCAAAAGCAAGAAATAGATTTCAATTTCTTTTATTTAGCTGCTCTAGTCTTAGATAAAACACTTGATGTAGAAAATAATACTTTTCTCAAAGGTTTTCTAATGTTAGGACAAAGGAGAGTATCCCAACTCACTCAAGATCTATAAAAGACACTGTTAAATTGGAATTGAATCAGCAATTAGGAGAGGCAAAGATTGCCTTATGAGCAATAGCACCGCTGATTTATTCACTCAACAAGCATATTTCTTCATGGCAGGATTCTTGAGGAAACTGGGCATGCAAAGATGAACATGAGACACTGAGGGTACAAAAAATATAATTCTTTACTGAAGGTGAACACTGTGTCATGGGAGCACAGCAAAGGAGGGACCCATTGCTTAAAGAAAATATCTCAGAATACGTACAATACTATCTGGGCCTTGAAAGATGAGTCAATAGGAGTAAATAATCCACCAGAGAAAAGCAAGATAAGGACAATCCAGGCCAAGGCTGCAGTAAATGCAGATCATGGGGGCTTTAAAGAGGTGTATACCTTGGTGTTTGAGTGGCTCCTCTGTGCAGCTAGTAGATTTTATAGAGAAAACGAAGAAGAGATTATGTATCAAAAGTCAAGAGAAAGGCTACCAGAACACCTATAAACCATTTTCTAAAGCCGAACATGCATATATATTCTTCCCCACGCCTATCATTGTCTTCTCCCAAAGTGGGTCTTAGCCCACCTGTCCTTTCTGTGCATATTTAAGGTTTTGGTATATATCCTTCAGACGAAAGAAATGCTTCTGTCTTTGTGCTATGCATAATTTATATTAACATTTATTTGTAACTTTGTTATAGTGACTGCTTCTCCTGAGTATAAATTGCATCTTTGCCCATCTATGTCGTAAACTTTCTAAAAGATAGACCAGGTTATAAGGCTTGGAGCCCCCAAGGACATGATTGCCACCGTCTCCAGCAATCATATATACAGAATAAATGTTGGTGTTTTATTATTAAAATAAAACACTGTTAGAGTAGACAAAATGGAAAAAGAAAGTTAAGTATGAAAAAATTTAGTGCCCTGCTAAAGTATTAATTTTCAAGAGGAAAAATAACTCATTATTCTAGAGGTGTGATTAGTAAAGATTGTGTATTTGGCACCTGGCACCAATTAGACACTGAATAAATATTCATCCAATAAATAAAACATCAGATAAAATGTCCAAATTGAATTGGTGTTAATGGTTAGATTTCTTATGCCTACAGGTCATCTCACTCTTTACATCAGCAATCTATTCCTATACTTCTGCTTTCAACCCATGAAAGAAATAATCAATTGCCCTGATACTCCCTTATATGCCCCCAAACATGGGATCATGTGAGCTAGAAAGCTAGAGTTCACCCTGGCTCCTGGCTGGCATGGTCCTGCTTTCTGTGGGACCTTTGGCAGGGAGGGGGTTCAGTCCTCTTTGAAAAAGACATAAATCAATTTATTGGACTTCACTTGGGCTTTGCTGATGGGTAAACCTCCTCAGGTTTTACCAGGGCTACCAACAGAAAAGGACTGTAGAATCATAGAACTTCAAATGGAAGGAAAGCTCATAATATCATCTTGTCTAATTTCCTGGCACTAGAGAATAAAGTGGCATTGTTCTTGTTTTATTTATTTATTTTTTGATGAAGCACATACAGTTTAAATAATTTTCCCAAAGTCACTCTCAAAAATGGGCTTGTTGGCCAGGCGCGGTGGCTCACGCCTGTAATCCTAGCACTCTGGGAGGCAGAGGTGGGCGGATTGTTTGAGCTCAGGAGTTCGAGACTGGCCTGAGTAAGAGCAAGACCCTGCCTCTACTAAAAAAAAAAAAAAAAAGAATAGAAACAAATTAGCTGGACAACTAAAAATATATAGAAAAAATTATCTGGGCATGGTGGTGCATGCCTGTAGTCCCAGCTACTTGGGAGGCTGAGGCAGGAGCATCCCTTGAGCCCAGGAGTTGGAGGCTCCAGTGAGATACGATCATGCCACTGCTCTCCCACCTGGGTGACAGAGCAAGACCCTATTTTGAAATAATAAATAAATAAAAATAAATGAGAGGGGTTTCAATTTTCATCAAAGATCTAGACAAATTACATTTTTTGTTCACTGTTTTGGTCTGAAGTCATTTGACAAAAATTAATATTTTAATAGTATATACTTACACACATAAACACACATAGAAACTGGCACGTTAATCCTTAAAGTTTTTACTTAATGTATTTAATAACAGCAAAAAATATTCTACCCCATTCCTGTGTTTCTTTGTTAATGAATCAAAATATACAAAATGTAGGCTGGGCGTGGTGGCTCACGCCTGTAATCCTAGCACTCTGGGAGGCCGAGGCAGGCGGATTGTTTGAGCTCAGGAGTTTGAGACCAGCCTGAGCAAGAGCGAGACCCCGTCTCTACTAAAAATAGAAAGAAATTAGCTGGACAACTAAAAATATATAGAAAAAATTAGCCGGGCACAGTGGCGCATGCCTGTAGTCCCAGCTACTCGGGAGGCTGAGGCAGGAGGATCCCTTGAGCCCAGGAGTTTGAGGTTGCTGTGAGCTAGGCTGACGCCACGGCACTCTAGCCCAGGTGACAGGGTGAGACCCTGTCTCAAAAAACAAAACAAAACAAAAAACATATATACAAAATGTAGACCAGGTGCAGTGCCACATGCCTATAATCCTAGCACTTTGGGAGACTGAGTGGGGAGGATTGCTTGAGCCCAGGAGTTTGAGGTTGCAGTGAGCTATGATGACACCGCTGCACTCTTGCCCAGGTGACAGAATGAGACCCTGTCTCAAAAAACAAAAAACAAAAACAAAAAACAAAAAGCAGAAACAAAAAACAAACCTAAAAGAAGTAGAAGAGCTTTATATATGTGCTAAACTCAGATCTCTATAATTTGCTTTCACTGGTAAAGTCAACATTTCACTTAAAATTATCTAAATATACTCTGGGTCCATCATGCTTTCACAGCATTATATTCTCTCCAAATTGAAACCTCTTAGTTTAATAGAAAGAGTAAAGTCTAGATTCTGATCTTTGCTCTGTTAGATGTAGGATCTTACATATTTTATTTAACCTTTCAGCATCTGTTTTTCTGAAAGAATTTTGGAAAAGTAGTAGACAGTGTATTGAAAATACATAAAATACCTATCACAATTTGTGACATATAATAGGTATCCAATGATAGGTGGCTATTATAACTTATTTTGTTCTTACGGCATGTGACGGTCATACTTCCCTCAAATGGTGCATGTTATACACCTACCTGGAAAGGGCAATTATGCAGTCAGTGATCATCTGATCAACATAATATGTTCTTTAGAAAATTTCCTGGCCCAAACTTCCCACTAGAACCATTTCACTAATCATGCCACTATTTAATATTGCCATAATCCCTTGTTCCTCACTTCGATGCTAGAATGATAGTCATAGACTACAAAGGAATTTTTTTTTTTTGTCCAGAGATGTCTTGTTCAGATATGGTTGCTATTTTGTACTGTAGTTATTCTAACAGGTATAAAAGAGTCAACTTGCAAAATATAAGGAATATTGTCTTCTCAGTACCAGCCATTAAGCACAGACTAAATGCTGAAACTTAGATTTTCTTATCATTAAAAAAACATGGCAGCACACATTATAGATATCTATACCAATCATGCAAAATTAAATAGGTGGATGGGTTTCTTTGCTTTGAACTGAGATACTTCAGTTAAAAAGCTTTGAATGTTGAGAAACCTTACCTGCTTTCATTAGAACTATCTGGGCATCCAGTAAGTGAGATGATCAGATGACTGTTTACAGGCTAAATCTTGAAGCCAAGGGAATAATCATTTGTTACAGGCCACCAGATAAGACAAGAAAAGTCTAAGAGAAAAGGCGTCTTACTCCAGGACCCAGCTAGCACCCAGCACAGCGGGAATCTGGACCTGGGCCTGACTCATCCTCCTCTTCCTCTTGCCCCTCACTGTGTCTGGAAGGCAGGATGCAGTGTGTGAATGGCTCCTTACACACCCTTCTGCCACTATCTGAAACCCATTCTTCCCACTCAATATTGGGAACCTCATTTGCTATTCTAGCATGACTATGGAAGAGGAAGGTAAGGCTTAAAAGAATCAGTCCAAAAAAGAATTTCCAACATCTCATATATATATATGGAGATAATCAGAGACTAGAGGGTAGGTGGTTTCTTGCACATCTACAAGTAACATTGACCCTGGTAAACCATTTTCTGAAAACAACTCTTTGTGGATAAAGATGAGATGAACACTTTTATATCACTGCCTTTCTCCCTCCTCAGGGCTTGTCAGACCAGTTGGAAGGCAGGGAGCCTGTCAGCAACTTATTCACTTTCAGGCTGTGTGGACTATAGGAAGGGTTTAAGTCAATCCATTATTTCCTAGTCCTGATCCTCCTCTGCCAAATTCTGCCAGCTAACTCCCTGGGGGTCCCCTTTTTACGATGACTTTCTTTCAATTTAGCCAAAGGATAGGTGAGGGTCTAGAGGGAAAGTCTTTAAATACCATGCCTGGCTAATTTTTTTTTATTTTTTATGGAGACGGTCTCTCACTATGTTGCTCAGGCTGGTCTCAAACTCCTAGCCTCTAGCAATCCTCCTGCCATGGCCTCCCAAAGTGCTAGGATTATAGGCATGAGCCACCCTGCACTTTAAAGGAGGAAGTAAACTAATAAAGAAAAGAAAAACAAGGAAGAGGTAAAGCTTGCTGTTTCCTACAAACATTCAACAGCACAGCTGTTCATTGTCTTCTTACTCCAGTGGAAACTGGCTTTCTCCCCGGCCCTGAATGATGCTTTCCTGGTGTCCCTAGCTTATTCCGACAGCTGTAACCTTGCCATGATTACTTGGCAAGATTCTGAGATATGTTAAGTGAGCTCTGAGACAGCTTGTTCAGTACTTTACTCAGTTATGATCAAAGCTGCACTTTTCTTATAATAGCCATAATAGATAACGCTTTACAAATACTTCCTCATTCCATCCTCATAGTTAACACTCAATGAGGAAGATTGTACTATTGTCCTCATTTCACAGACCAGGAAAGTGAGATGTCGCCCTGTGTCCAAGTCACCTGACTTCAAGACTTATTCTCTAGACCAGAGGATTCTAAAATGTCTTCGCATCAGAAGGGTGCCTGGTTATGAACATAGATTTCCAGGCAGCTAACTCAGAGATTCTCACTGAGTAAATGTGGAGCCCAATGATCTATTCTTTAACAGATGCCCCTAATAAAGCACAGGTTTAAATCCTCACAATGCTACTCTACAATTTTGTCTATTCTGTACAACCCTTTCCCACTGCTCAGTTCCGGTTAATCACTCCTTCTGCTGGGTTCTCAGAGCACTCTGTTCTCACGCCTAGTACAGTGGGAACCCCGCTGTGTTAAAATTAGCTGTTTTTATGTCTGTCTCCCTGACTAGATCAGGAACTACTTGATGTCCAGGACCCTATTTCTTTATTATTTCTTTTTCCTGAATTGCCCATTCCATTGATCTTTACATAGCTGGGGTCTCCTTATTATTTAGGCCTCAACTTAAAAGCTCCCTTCTCAGAGAAGCCTTTTCTGATGACCTAATTGTGAAGTCCACCACTCAATCTCTGTAACATCCTCCTATTTCTCCATTCAGTAGAAAGCACAGTGCTCAGCACAATTGATACTCAATTACAACTGGATTATCCAAACACAGATTAAACACCTTCTTAGGGCACCTGAAAAACAGGCACTAAACATTTGTTGAAGAAGTTGACAAATAATTACTTTTAAACTACAGAAGAAGTCATCTGAAACATATCAGGATCTTACTGGTCTCCCTCCCAATTACATCATGGACTATTAATAGTATTGTCTTTACATAGAATGATATATTGAGCATGGGCTCCATAATATTTTGGGACTTTGATTCTCTAAAGGTTTTAATTTGGCACTCTGCATAGTATGTTTATCAATATCTTTGTTTTTCAAAACATTTTGAAAATAAACTGGACAGTTATGACCCAGTCCCATCTTGAAGAGGTAAAAAAAAAAAAAAAAAAAACAAAAATCAGAAGCATAAAAAAGAAGAGAAAGAACATTGAACTAATAATTTTTTTAAAAAAATCCTTCCCGTATTTCAAAATTTTACTAAGAATGTTAGATTAGCAAATTGAGCATTAAACAAAGCAAAGAAAGAAATTGCCTGGCATAATTTATACTTCTCAAAGTCCTACTTGTTTTTCTGCAGGGGCTAGAGCTTGTCTTACATGTGACTACCCTTTGATTTCCTGTATTGTTTAGGATAAGTTTAGAAGGCACAGAGCTTCATATCCACAGCGGCCACTGTGGTGTAAGCACCATCACCTCTTGCCTCTACTGCTGCAGTCGTTTCCTAACTGGGTTTTCTGCTTCCACTTTTGCTTCTTTGTATTTCTTCTCCACGTAGACCCCAGAATGATCTTTTAAGAATATGTCAGATTATATTACTCTTTGCTTAAAATTTTCTAGTTACTTCCTTTCACATTTAGAATAAAATCCAAACTTCTCCCCCTTGTCTTCAAGGCCCTGTGTGATGCATGATCAAACTCCTACCTCCCGTTTAGCTTCCTCACCTGCTGTGCTCCTCCTCCTTTGATGGGCTCCAGCCAGCCTGATTCCCACCTGGAGCGTTGCATAAGCCATTCCCTCAGCCTGCATGGTTCTGCATAGTAGGTCCAACAGTAGAGTTTATGTTTTAAAGTGGACCCAGGATTTGTTTTAATCAGATATGGTAAGACATGCAGACATGGAAAGACTGTCATGAAGAAAGAAGTTATCTTTTTTAAGAAATAAGGTCTCTCTCTGTCATCCAGCTTGGAGGAGGCAGTGGCACAATCATAGCTCACTGCAACCTCAAACTCCTAAGCCCAAGTGATCCTCCTGCCTCAGCTTCCCAAGTCACTGGGACTACAGGCATGTACCACCACACCCAGCTAATCATTTGTTGCTGTTGTCTTGCCATGTTACCCAGCCTGGTCTTGAACTCCAGGCTCAAGCAATCATCTGGCCTTGGCCTCCCTAAGTGCTGGGATTATAGGTATGCACCAACATACCTGGCTGAAAGTCTATACATTTGCAGATCCCTAGAAACATGAGGCGTGCCATGAATGCCTACAAGGGGAAATACACCAGGGTCAGTCAGGAGGAAGCGGGAGTGTGAGGAAAAGGAGGCAAGGGCCTTAATTGTGCTTTCCAAGGAAAAGAATGGGTGAGGCAGGCTAAACAGGCTTAGAATTGGCTACTTTGAGTAATTTCTAAAAGCTCTGGGGTGCAGGAGCTGTCCTGAGTTATCTTGTACCTGGCTCTGAGGTGATTAGGGTGTTGTCACCAAACCCAAAAGCGGTCTAGCCTAGGTCTTGTTACTCACTGCACAGAAAGCCAATTACCCAGACAATGAGTATTGCCAGGTAAAAGTCTTATTGCAATTGACGTCAGCTGGGAGAGAGAAGATAGTTCTCAAATCCATCTCCGTGACTGACTAAGGACAAGAGCTTTTATAGCAGGTTGTGCAATGCAGGTCAGGTTGCACGGGGGTTTTAAGTCATGGGGTCTGCAGGTGGTCTGATACAAGAATCAGCTGCTGGTAATGGATGGTACATCATCAGGAAGTCCTGTGGAGAAGTTAGTTAGGCAAGAAGATTACAATGTTCTGCCCATTAGGCTTGACCTGAAAGTCTGAGGTAATGGGGAGAGAACAACAACAACAACAAAACTAACTTAGAGAGGGGGTTATTTTGCAAGGCCACTGACAAGGGCAAGGAAGTGTAAGAGTCCTATGGAGGAGGTTG
Source organism: Indri indri (assembly GCA_004363605.1). Taxonomy (NCBI): domain Eukaryota; kingdom Metazoa; phylum Chordata; class Mammalia; order Primates; family Indriidae; genus Indri; species Indri indri. Next base: position 8,064 of record RJWJ010027999.1, read on the forward strand.
GGGGAGAGAGTGTGAGGTCTGAATTGGGTACTTTGCATATGAGAAGCATGCTCCCTCTGTCTCTAGGAATTAGCTAACCTTGGGAAGAGCAGTCCCTCCCCAATCACCAAGACCCCAGATACCAGAGCATCAAAAATACAGAAAATAAAAAAATACAGTTAATACTGTTTAGTCCTGTAAACTCCATATACATCATCGAAACATAACTGCAGACTTCTGGAAACCATCACCTTCTAACTGGAAGGGGGCCTAGAAGAAACAGAAATACCTCTTCTTTTTCCATTGTCTCAGACTTTGTATTTAAATTTGACCTGATATTCTTCCCCAGACTGAGGAATGACAGATCAAATTTTCTTGCTCTCCCAGTTTTTATTTTTATTCATTCATTTATTTATGTACTTACTTTTATGGCGACAACTTGCCAATTTCTCCAGTTTTTAAAGAAGGAATTCTTGTAAATGTGTTGTCCTTTACCAGTATTTTCAATAAATTTTGGCAAGGATGTGCTTCTGAATGAAACTCCTTTTTTTCAGATGTAAATGCAGGCCTAGGTCCTGTAAATACTTTAAAGAGAAGCAATGTGAGAAGAGAAAAGCATGTCACTGTTATCTCTCAGTAGCTGTCCCTTTCTGGAATCTACACTGGGCCAGGAAACTGTTTCAACTCATCCTAATTCAAAAAGAGGATGAGATGGGCTAGAAAAGAAAATGGAGGATGAGAGGCTTAAGGAGATTGCGAGGGTATTTAGGGAAATATGGTCCAAAAAAGAGGACAGCTCTCTCTTCCACATAAGGGAAGAAAGTTTGTTAAATAATCTCTTGCTGCAGCTGGCATTAATTGGCGGTTGTTGTCACTGACACACTTTCCTATCTCTTGGTTGAATTTTTGCAATAGCAAAAGAACCAATTTGATACATACTAAGAGTTTAATGCAATAGTTAGAAAGTTTGATATCATAGAATCTTAGAGTTGTAAAAATGTTAGGGATTAGAAAATTCATCTTTTATCTATGCAGGAATTAATTCTGAAAGGTAGTTATAAAGTTAATATAGGCAACTTATTCTATTACCGATCATCTTGTGTTATTAATTGTAATGGATGGATAAGTACATAGCCCTTTAATGATATAGTGATCCAAAGATAAAATTGAGGCTAATTTTTTTCCCTCTTTTTCTCCAAGAGAAAAAAACGAACCCAAAATTTTGTCTAATAGAATCTCTCACCCGAAAATCAGGTCAGTAATTTTCATTCATAATTAGTTCTCAAAGAGTCCATGGTTATTTTCTGAGGAGAGTTTGGATTGGCAGGGTCCCATGTTGCCAGTTGCACATGCAGGATAATTTTCAGGCTGTAAGAAGGGGAAAAAAATGGCTGACTTTAACATTGGATGTATTTGAATATACAATATATTAATATACTAAATGACATATTTTATTATGATTCCAGGTTTGGATAATTTAGCAGCTCATCTACCTCATCAAGGACCCAAATCCTTTCCATCTAAGAAGACATCCTTCCATCAGATACCAGCTCTGTCCTCAGATCCTGGACTGTTTCGAGATGGATGCCACATCTTCAGGCACCACAGTCTCACTCAGGGACATCTCACAGCTGGAAGAGGGGAAGAAAGGACACCCACCTTCCTCATTCATCTTTTTAAGAAATAAAGCTTTTCCAGAGGCTTTCCTTTCCTCTCTCAAAGGCAAGAATTGTGTCACATGCCATCCCCAACCTAATCAGCAACAAAGGCAAAGGTCCCATGGTTAGCTGAAACCAATCCTGATTATACCACTGGGGCTGGAGAAAAGCCCAGCCTCCTTTGAAGTTTATGGTCCACTAATTCATGAAAATACTTGAGCTTCTATCGACAAAGGCTAAGGGGAACACAGATGTAAGGCAGACACCCCACAAAGAGGGCAGTGTGCTTCGACAGTCCGTGGTGCATAGAGAAGGGTTTATATTGCCCTCAAAAACAAAAGTAAGAAAATCCTTATTATTGACAAGTTCTTTCAAATACTGAGATAAAAGTTGCTTTTGTCATTTCCACTTGGACTTGGGTATTTTCTGGATAGAAGTAAAATAAGTCTAATTTCTTTCTGACACTTGCTGTGTCAATTTTCTGGGCACAGTATTCAAATACAGCTCTGACATGACTCCGAGGCCTTTTCCTTTCAGTCCCCTCAGCCGTTCGTGCTTCATGGTTTCCAAATTCATCACTGTCTTCTCCACACGTTTCTCTCATTTCTATTCAACTCCTGATTACATGAAACTCAACTTTGAAGTCTTAGTTCTGGAAAGCCTTTCCAAATTTCCCGTGGTCATTAAGTACTCCATGTTCCGTTTACAGTCCACTCTCACTCTTCCTCCACGCCAACATTTATTGAGCTCTATATTCCAGTCAATGTGTCAAAAACTTTATCAGGAGTCTCATTTAATCTTCACGAGAACCCTATGAAACAGATACTCATTTTATCTCAACTTCATAAGGGACAAAATTGAGGCACAGAGAGATGAGTAATTTGCTTACGTCATAAAGTATTTAAGTGGTGGGGCCAGGATTTCAAACCAGATCATGAGACTTCTAGTCCCTGCTCATCAGTACTATAATCTACAGCCTTTTCATGTTCTTTTCGTATCCCCAGAGCTCTCCTTTCCCTGTGTCTGGCACACAGTGAACACTTCACAAATGTTAAGTGAATGAATGAATGATTCATAGTCATTCTCTTCTATGTAACACCACTAATCAATTTCCTCCTGAAAATGTGATGCCCAGTATTGAAAACACTATTCCAAGTGTTGTTTGACTCAAACAAAATAAATGGCATATATGGAAAATAATGCCTCCCACCCTCAAGATATCTATATCCTAATCCCTAGAACCTGTGACTATGTTACCTTACACAGCAAAAGGAATTTTGCAGATGTTATTAGATAAGGCATCCTGAGACGAGGAGATTCTCTGGGTGGCCCCAATGTAATGATGAAGGCCTTATAAGAGGGAGGGAGGCAGGATGCACAGTCAGAGAAGGAGATGTGATGAGGGAGGCAGGGGAGATTTGAAGATGCTATGCTACTTGCCCTAGAGGTGGAAGAAGGGGCCATGAGCCAAGGAATGCAGGCGGCCTCTAGAAGATGGAAAAGGCAAGGAAACAAATTGCCCCCTAGGGCCTCCAGAAAGAACACAGTCTTGGCCTTGCTGACACCTTGATTTCAGACTTTTGACCTGGAGAACTGTAAGAAAATAAATTTGTGTTGTTTAAAACCACTAAGTTTGTGATATTTTACTTTTTTCCTGTTATTATGTTTCTATTAATAACTCAGCCTATCAGTTTAGTCCTCTTGATATGGAGTACACTGAGTTTTCAGACTGCAGGTAGATTAAACTGAAAATGTAAATTCTCTCCATGTTTATTTTGGTTTTCTTCTTTAAAGTCTCTTAGTTGGCATCTGTCCAATTATGTTGCCAAACCCTTCTGGATTGTCACCATCATCCTAGTCCTTGTTGTTTGCTCTCATTGATGCTGCCTTGAAAGAAGTTTGTGTCTCAAGATTAAGGCAGTGGCCTTGAGGCCCATTCATAAGAAATAACAAATTGCCCCCATTTTGAGGACTGTCTTCTCATCATAAAGTCTAACATTATACTATTTGTTATAGATGTGGTCACAACTTTTTAAAATCTAAATTTCTAAAACACCTGTCTATGAGAGAAAAAAATGATTTCAAGTCAAATCATAAAGCATCTCAACTTCAAATCCTGACAGTCAGTGATTAAAGCAGGCTTCAGGCTTCAATTTAATAGATCGTTACACTGAAGACACAAAATATTTATTATTGTAGTTAATTTTGTCTACCTACTTATAACATTGCATTTTATACATTTTTAAAATAACCTGCCCTTGTTATTCCTCTTGTGAAACAGAGATACAATCTGTCTCACAGTCCTCTAGTTATGATCTTAACTTGGTAAATTGGTATATTTGATCCCCTTAAACCAAGCTTCTTGAAGTGCGGCCCCTGGAAAAGCAACAGCAACTTCTCGGAGTCTGTTAAAAGTAAAAAATCTGAGGCTACACCTAATCCTGCAGAATCAGAAACCCCAGGGTAGGACCCAGCAATTCGTGTTAGAGCTTGGAGATATGTGAGGTGATCTGGGTCGGAGTGTCAGAGCATTAAACACCTTTTTAGAAAGGTCACTTCACAATTCAGTGGTTCAGAATCCTTGGGTAGAAATTTTCTTCTGTAAAAATCTGAGTATATGCATGCTTTATTTTAAGCAAAGATAAGACAATACTAGCAAAGAAAAAGCCTTAAGAAAAAAAAAAACAGGAAAGATTTTTTTGGCATAAAGCAAATCACCAATTCCATCTTCCTTGGTGCTCCTGGAAAGTTGTTTCCTCTTGTTTCTAGCACATTCTGTTTTATCAGTTACAATAACCTGATAATAGTATTGGTCTACATGTCTGCTGTGGTCTGAATGTTTGTGTTCCACCCCAAATCCATATATTGATACCTAATCCCCAATGCAATAGTATTAAGAGGTGGGGCCTTTAGGAGGCGATTAGGTCATGGAGGACAGAGCTGTCATGAATGGGATTAATCCTCTCATAAAAGAGGCCCTAGAGAGCTGCCTTGCCCCTGCTACCATGTGAAGACACAGAAAGTGCTATGAGGAAACAAGTCCTCGCCAGACACTAAATCTACTGGCAGCTTGATCTTGGACTTCTCAGCCTCCAGAAGTGTGAGAAGTAAATGTTTGTTATTTATAAGCCACCCAGTTTATGGCATTTCGTTATGGTAGCCCAAATGGACTAAGACAATGTCTGCTAGTCTGCCAGCATCATTAAGGCAGGGAACCTGTCTGTTCACCACTGTGTTCTCTGACCCTAGCCCAGTGCATGACACGTATAGAATCTCAGTAAATACTTGTAGTCCGAATGCCTACTTCCCCCATATTACCTCTCAAGGCAGGAACTCCAATGTCTAGAACTCTGTATGTCCAATGCCTAGAATGCCACTCTGCTGTGCTGTGAGAACATATACTATGTTCTCATTAAACACATAAATGAATAAAATGAATGAAATCATGATGTACATATCAAATTTCATTCCCATATTCAGTTCACATTCTGAGGCACTATCAAGTTTTGCTGGAAGTAAGTAGACATGGACTGGTGCCAAAGGAATTTCTGTTGCACTAAGACTTTGCAAAAATATTTGATGTTAGAGAATTTAGATTGCACAAGCTACTTCTGTAGAAATGAAGAAATGACAGCTGGCAAAACCATAGAAAATCATTTCAGACATTAACCTGAATTTGGACCAGAATCTATTTTATCATGTCTGAACTAAAACACACAGTCTAAAATGGTTAGTCATATTAAGTACTTACATAATCAAACATTAGGAAATGCTGATAAATGTATGGTTCTAAGAATGATACAGTGATGATTTTATATTAAGCCTGTGACTGCAAGTTTGTCATGCAATCTTCCTCCAAATACATTTCTAATGAAGTGAGTGATATTCTTCTCCAATCTTTTCTATTTATGGTTGATTTCATGAAAGGATCCGAGTCCTTGGTTCTCTAACTGGGTATTTAGAGAACCAAACCTGTAGGATTTTTTTTTTTTTTGGTCTTAAATGGCTTTCGGAGACAGAGATAGGGGTAGATTATAATAGAATACTGAATAAAAGAGTCTTTCTCCACAAAAACAAGCTTCTTAAGATTTGCTTAACCTTTAAGCAAAGTTAAACACCCTCTTTATTGCTGTTTTTATCTGATCTTTTACTATGCTAATATGTATTGTGCATGGCCTGTGGGGGACAGTTAGAACTCAGTTTTACTTGCCTAGGAATCCTTTGTTCTTAGAACTCAAATTAGTGCCTACCAACAGGACACAATTTGGAAAAGGCACTCAATTCCAAAAGCAAGTATCGCATCCCTTCTGAAATAACATTTACAAAAAGAAGAACTAGTACAGCCTACAGGACAGTGCATCACGCTTTGCTTATTACTCAATAGGCCATTCCCAGATGGACATTGATTTTTAAGGACAGAAAGAAGACCACAATTCCTACTAGAAAAAAAAAATAGAAATATTAATGTAACGGAAAATTTGAAGTTTAGTCTGGATTTTTGTAAACAACTAGTGACATATATGGGTGACTTTTTATCAAAATTTCATCAGAATTTGAAACTTGGGAATTAATTTGTACCTGTTCTGTTCAGTTAAAATTTTTCTTTTTATGTCAGAGTCACTTAAAGGATTTCCTAACAAAAGCATTAGATTCCTCTTCCTCTGACTCATAAAATGAACGTGTGCCATGGCTTTGGGCCAATCCAGACCTAGGTTTCAATCTTTTTCTGTCCTTGGCTGTTTTTGCTCTCTTCATATTAGCTCAATATTATTAAGTATGAAATGTCCGATTTCCTTAAGTACTAAGTTTGACAGTTGATATCTCTGACATTTCCCTTTGACACTTTTTTTTTTAAATTTTTATTGTGAAGGTACAACCCCAAGCTAAATGCACAGGTTTAGCTTGTGATGATCTTTCAAATTTTGGGGGAAATCATGGATAAGTCAAAAATTCCTGTTATTTTCAAATGTGAGTTCCATTGTGGAACCAATGCAGTGCAGACAGCTTGAAATATCAATGAAGTGTCGGGAAGGATGTGGCTAATGAATATACAGTATGTTGTCGATTTGAGAAGTTCCATTCTGGTGATTTAAATGTTGAAAATGAGCTATGTGGGTGACCTAAGATCAAGGTGGATAATGATGGGCTGAAAGCTTAGTGGAAGCGAATCCATCTCAACCTTCGTGTGAATTAGCAGTAAGATTTGATGTTACTATTTCAACAATATTGGACTATTCAAAATAAATTGGCAAGGGAAAGAAGTTGGATAGATGGGTACCACATGAATTAAATGAGCATCAGAAGAGAAATTGTCTCGAAGCTTGCCTTTCTTTGCTGTCACGACATAAACGCAAACCATTTCTACGCTGTATTGTTACTTGTAATGAAAAATGGATTCTTTTTGGCAATTGCAAGCATTTGGCACAATGGTTGGATAAAGATGAAGTACAAAACATAGTCCAAAACTGAATATTCATCAAAGAAAGCTAATGGTGTCTGTTTGGTGGTCCAGCGCTGATATCATCCACTACGGCTTCATGAAACCTGGTCAACTGATTACAGTGGATGTCTACTGCAACCAAATAGACTAAATGATGAGGATGCTTGCGATTAAGCAGCCGAGATTGGTCAACAAAGACAGGCCAATCCTCTTGCAAGACTACCACTGCTTCCAGGCTTTGGACCACTTCTTGCAAGGAAAAGGAAAAATATTCAGTTCTCAACAAGCTGTGGAAAATGCCTTTTGCGATTTCATCACCACTCGCTGTCCAGGCTTCTTCGCTGCTGGCATAAACAAGCTACCATTAAGATGGCAAAACTGTGTTGCTAGCTTAGGCACATACTTTGATTAATTGTACTGCTTTTTGCTTGAGATATAATAAACTTTTGATTCAAAATTGGACATTTAATATTTAGTGACCTTAATAGCTACCAGGTTTGTTACTGTTCAATGTGATAACGAATGCAACGCCCCTCTTTGGTGCTCAACAGATGTTTCTTTTTGCTCTACCGGACCTCTTATCTGTTGAGGGCTTTCACGTACTTAGGGCTGCCATACTCAGCCTTGTGTCGTTAGATGGCTGTTAGTAAGAGTTTGTCTTAAATGTCTTTTTGTTCCCCCATATACCCCTGCTGTAAATACTTATCCCTGCTCCATTTCAGGAAGATAACCAAGCTTTGCTGTTTTGTTGGCTCAGTGACTTTTTGGTTAAAGAATAAAAAAAGAAAAGTTACCAGATAGCTATAAGACAATTCAACTTGTGCTGCTTTTGTTTTAAAATCCTACACTGATTGAGTTAGAGAATGCAGAGTCCACTAATGTGCTTTGTTTTATGAAAAGTGAATGAGGTAGATTCGGAGAGGCAGGTTGTTCTAGAGAGAAAGGGAGAAGAAACCTAAGCAGAGAGTTTGGAGATTAGCCCAAGACTTGAAGTAAAAGGGTGGGTTGTGAGTCCTGAGGATATTATCACAGAGAGCACAGCTCTAGGTGATGGGACTTCAGGTGGGGTGACCCAGGCATAGGATGAATACCACGGCATGGGAAGTCCAGGTGAAACAGAGATGCAGGGATCAACAAGATGACTTTCGAAGACTCTTTCTGAATACCCTTAATTGTTAGACTACAAGTTCCAAAAGGTCAAGAATTTCTGTTTGTTTCTCCACTGGCAAACTGTACTCCTAGCATCTACAACAGTGCCTGGCGAATAGTAGGCACTTAGTAAAGATGGGTTTAATCATTGCATGTGGAGTATGTTAATGACATGAAGGAAGAAAGTTCAAGTAACATGGGAAAAAAAGAAGGAGAAATCAGGATGACTGAGGTTTCTCAAGTGGGGAAATGGGAGAATAAAGCATCATCACTAATAAAAATGAGTAAGCTAAAATTCTACTTGGGCTGGAAGACTAAAGAGTTTGGTTTTAAATTTTTTGACTCTGCTTTCTATGAAGTACTTTGTATATAGTGGGTGCTGATAAATACATGTTTAACTGAATGCTCAGCAAGCAGTTAGAGCTACAAGACTAAGACTTAAGAAAGTAGTCAGAGCCAGAAATAGAAGACTCCCTAGTCCCTATATGAAGGTTGATCAGTGACTCCCAGAGATATCTCAGACATAGATGTAAGTGTTGGGGGAGGGGGGTACTGAAATGAAGGGGGCATGCACATTTTTTGAAGTGATGTGAAAATGAATTATGAATCATCCCAGGGTTAAGCAAAATGTGGAGACAACTTCCAAATATTTAGTATCGGTGTTTTATTGTTTTCCAGCTTATGGATTACAATTTTGTCTGTCTGAGAGATTCTCAGTGGCAGGACTCTTAGCTCTAATGTGTCCAGGAAGATTCGAAGTATTTGACTTTGTAGTGTATAACCAGTAAAAACTTTTATCAATTATACAAAGTTTTGTGCATGCAAAGTCCAGGACTTACTTGATTTGGATGAAATGCATTACTTTATTATATGATAAGCATAGAGGCATACAATTAAATTCTGTTTGCTTCCATTTCTTTCTCCAAGCAAAAACAAAATTACATATGCTTCTTTTTAATCCCCTAGGCAGGATTCAAAAGACCCTCCCTTTTATGGGGTAATAATAATAAAAAGATGAAGGACTTTGTTTCAGTGTGTGACACATTGCCAGCTTTGAATTATACCCAACTACATACATGGGTCTTCTCTCTGGAGTCATTTGCTGCTCAGTTGCCCCATAATAAAATGATGACAGTGGTTGAAGTTATCAGTATTTACCACTTTTGAAGCACTGAAGATAGCTATTTGGATGGTCAGTATATCACAATGTGGCTAACATACTCATCACAAGTAACAGTCATTGCCATTAATGTATAGGATTTGGCAAAACTGCTATCAATACGGCATCTTGAGTATAGGGGAAAAAAAACTAAAATGTTTAAAAGAAGATACAGTAAAATAAAACAAAAATTGTAGTAAAAACAGATTACTAGTTTAAAACTTCTACTTCAGATGTTCACAAGTAGCCTCTTAGTCAGTTTGGGCTGGTATAACAAAGTACCATAGACCGGGTCACTTATAAACAATAGAAATTTATTTCTCAGTTCTGGAGGTTGGAAGTGTGAAAGCAGGGTGCCAGCATGGCTGGGCTCTAGTGAGAGTCCTCTTCCAAGCTATGGACTGTTGTCTTCTTGTTGTATCCTCACATAGTGAAAAGAGGGTGAGAGAGACTGCTGGGTCCCTTTTATAAGGACAGCAATCCTATTCATGAGGATTCTGTACCCTCATGGCAGCCTTAATTACCTCCCAAAGCTCCGATTACCTAACACCATCACATGACAGGGTTAAGATTTCAACCTGTGAATTTTAGGGAACTACATTCAGTCTACTGCAAGTGGTTCCCTGTATCCATGCCTCTTTATTATTGATACTGGTTCTCTTTCATTTACGATGTTCTGTAGTATAATAAAGAGTAGAAATGAAGAATTGAAGTACTGCATTTGCATACTCATAGGGAGCTGCTGAACATATTTTCCCTGTGATGAGCCTGATGCCATTATAGTTACTGCTTCTGCCACTAGCCACGATAACTACCTTAAAAATGGGATCTATCTCCCGAAGTGAGTTCAGGTGTGAAAGTGCTGACTTGGCTAGGAGAACCCATGCCAAGGGTTCTGCAGAAAGGTTTCAGTAATCCACATTCTACATATTCCTGGAGAAAACATTCTAGTTTTGGGGAACCAGAACTGGAACAGTGGGAACTAGAAATGAGTGCAATTCCATTTCAGTTGACAACTTGATACCCATTCACAAAAGGCTAACTAAAGCTTCACAGGATTCCCATTCAGTTTACTATTGTTGTAAATGTTTTCCTGAAATGTACTACTCTAGAATAATAGTCATTACTTTTTCTCATATTATTCATACCTTGAATAGAAAAGTACTATGTCATGGGCATGAAAAGGTTTCAGTTGTTAATCTGGGTTCAGATCCCAGTTTTGACACATATTAGCTCTGAACATTATGTAACTTCTCTAAGTCTTCAATTTCTCTTCTGGAAAATGAGGATAATGATAGTTAGCCCACAGAATTGATGTTTGTAATAAACAGTATAATCTGGCTGGGTGCAGTGGCTCATGCCTGTCATCCCAGCACTTTGCGGGGCTGAGGCTGGAGGATTGCTTGAGGCCAGGAGTTCGAGACCAGAGACCAGACTGAGCAACAAGGCAAGACTCCATCTCTACCGAAAAAAAAAAAAAAATTAGAAAAAATTAGTTGGGCATAGTGACACATGCTTGTAGTAACAGCTATTCTGGGAAGCTGAGGCAGGAGGATCACTTGAGACCAGTAGTTGGAGGTTGCAGTGAGCTATGATGGTGCCACTAGCACTCTAACCCCAGGTGACAGAATGAGACCTTGTCTCAAACAAAACAAAAAAATTAATCTATAGAAAATCACCCTGCATTTGGCAGGAATATAATAAATGTGAGCTCACATTTGAATATATGCAGTAACTCCCACTTTGCCCTTCTATTTCCCCTATCTTCTTGGTGCCCCTCTGGTTCTCTTCAGGTGTAATGACAGAAAGCTGGGAGAGGTCCCCAGGTGTGCATAGACCTCCAGCACCAACTTTGTATCCCAGTACTGTCTTAGCTTGAAAAGCCACTCTCTTATAAATATCCTTATGATGATATGAGAATTCCCTGAAAGTTTGGGAGTAGATGAGTTCTTTTAATTCTGAGGCTGAGAATTATGAATACCCCAAAATCATCACTATGAAGGTTCTGATGATAACGACGCACACACACCTTCATCAGCTTTTGTCATGACTTCTTGGAAAAACAATGGATCCCCGCACTTCCCCAAAAAGTAAAACTCAATTTGATATGTCTTTAAGAAACTGCATGTAAAAATTTCTAAAGTGTGAAATGTTTTGAAAATTCTTTTGTGAGTTATAAAGTCAACAGGTGCTTACTGTGAAAATCAAACATTCAGACTTGTTTTTATAAGCACCCATACGAAGTGAAATAGCCTAAGTCCAGCTCTGTAAACCACCTAAGATGAGACAAAGGTGTAAGCCGAGAATGTTAAGCGTAATTCACGGATTAAGCAAATACCTAAAGAATTACCTGTAAAACTCTGACAGAATGAGCAGTCATAGGACTGAAGCAGAAATGAAGAGCAAGGCTGCACAGACATATAGGAAGGGTGTAATACTACAACTCCCTCTTCTTCTTGGAGGGAAGGGGGCCCATCAACTGAGACGACAGTCCTGGCTTGTTACCCTTCCCATAACTGAATAAGAGCTCTGAGCAAGCTGTTCCAAGATGCAAACATTTTGTAGACTGCCCCCACACAATTCCAGGAAGAACCTCTACCGTCTCTGAGTGTGTAGGAAGCTGCTCAGCAACTGGAAGCATTCCTCCCTGTTTGACCAGAGTAGCCAGGAGCCAGCTAAGTGATCTTATGTCTTTTTCCTCCCCTTCCTCCTGGTAGGTGGCTTGTTGACTTGAGGCCAAGAAGTCTTCCGAGGAGGAAAGTTAAGGAACTTTAATTAGGGTTTTGAAATTCAAATCCGAAACAACCTTGTAAATTTGATAGCAATCACCAAATTGCCCTCTAAAAAGGAAGTACCATTTTACACTTCCATAAATAGTTATCTGACACCTTTTGACAAAACTGGATCTCATTAATCTTTTTAGTTTGGGCCAATCATTTCTCATTATTGTTTACTTTTTCTTAGTGTTATTATAAAAGGACACTGAAATTTTTCTACGCGCTTGTGAACTATTTGTATTTCTTCTGTGAATTGCTTGTTTATGGCCTGTGTTCCATTTTTAAAATGGATTGCTTTTCTTACTGATCTGTAGGAATCTTTTATATATTCTGGATAGTCATCCTTTAAAAAAAAAAAATGTCACCACTGTTTTCTGTCAGTTGTCTTAATTATGGTTTCCACTGTACAGATGTTCTTCTACCAGACACGTTGGAGATGTTCAAGGGTTTGGGATGAGCTTGTCCCCAGTCCCACCTTCCCTTACCCTCTACCCTGTGGAAGGAGAGTAAAAACAGTTTCTGAGACTGAGCTACTAAGACCTCTGAGCCCTTGACAGGACTGGAAGAGTACAGGGACATCATCATCTATGAAGTTGCAAAAAGGGTTCCTCCTTAGACTTGACTTCCTTTTTTGTACAAGCACACTAGTTGGGAAATCATAACAATGGATATTTACATATGCAAAAAATATAGCTGAGACCATGCTCTGAAGCAGAGATTTTGGAGAGGTATGGCTCTGCTTAAAGAACTAAACTGCTTTTTGCTAATGTAACCGTTTTTCCGTACCGTGGGCAGTCAAAGTTCTAAGTCAGGATTTAGACTGCATAGGCACTGTGACATTTATTTTGAGAAGCACATGTTCTTTGCACAATTGCTTACAGGAGATAAACCCCCAACACAACCAGAAGACTGGTATGGCAGGATCTTTACCTTGAGTTGGAAGAAGGATAGTACGTAAAAAGGATTAGCTTGGTCAAGTTCAGTCTTGAGCCAGATAGTGTTTAAAACTGAACAACTGAAGCCTTGAGAAATGTTTTTTAAAAAACAAACTTCTTTTTATTATTAACTTATAGAGGAATATTGTAAGAAAGTGGCCTTTTGTCACTTAATAGGTATCGCCAGTGCTGAGTTTCACCTGTTATCTGATATGATTGTGTTGCTGAGAAGCACACCCTTATGAGTAGGTCTCCCCTACAAAGAGTAAACATTCTTACCACCAGTCATGCCAGGAAAAGCTGTATTCGGGACAGGACACAAGAATTTGGAAGGCAGGCACTACCCTGTGGATAAGAAAGCAATACTACTTTCTTTGGCCTTACTCTAGATTATGAGTTTACAAGTGTTGAACGACGCCCCACGGTAGTGCGGGGAACCTGGTTTCTGTCACCGTGTGCAGAGGCATATCCCATAAAACAATATCATTTTATTTCAAAGAGATTGCACCATCCATAGTTGAAAAACAAACTTAGCAAACAGAGCTAGCCGCGAAGGCGAAGTCACTTCCCCAACGTCACACAGCAGGCCAGTGGAAGGGGCAGCATT
>RJWJ010028000.1:0-21748 GCA_004363605.1 Indri indri
AGTTCGAGACCAGCCTGAGCAAGAGCGAGACCCCGTCTCTACCAAAAATAGAAAGAAATTAATTGGACAGCTAAAAATATATATAGAAAAAAATTAGCCGGGCATGGTGGCACATGCCTGTAGTCCCAGCTACTCGGGAGGCTGAGACAGTAGGATTGCTCAAGCCCAGGAGTTTGAGGTTGCTGTGAGCTAGGCTGACTCCACGGCACTCGCCCCAGGCAAGAGAGTGAGACTCTGTCTCAAAAAAACAAAAACAAAAACAAACAAAAAACAAAAAAAGGACCCAGAATCCCTTTAACCTGTTGCTCCGCTACCTTAAACGCATGGTCCTCCCACATGGCCCAAGATGGCTGCTTGAGCTCTGGGCATCGCAGCCACATTCCAGCCAGCAGGAAGAGGAAGAGGTGAAGGAGGGCACCCTACCCTTCACGTGGTTAGTCACATGACCACACCTTACTGCAAGGAAGCCTGGGGAGTGCGAGCTCTTCCTGGGAAGAAAGTAGGGCACTGCGGGAGCCCAGCAGTCTCTGCCGAGTTAGAGTTGAAAAACAGAATCAGCAAGGGTTGCTGAGCACAGGAGCAACCCCAGCTCAAGAGCCATGTTACCAACCATGCCTGGACTCTCGCTGGCAGATGCCTCCCTCCAGCCCCCAACTCAGCCTGCAGGACACTTTGCGTTTGCGCGTTCACTGTGTTAAGACAATCTGCTAGCAGGTCGTAGATTCCGCCCTGCTGCGGTATCAGTTCAGCTGTCCGTGTGGCTGTGCTCTTCTCAGTGACTTTATTTGCCATTCCCAATTTTATTGCCACTGGAACACTGTTCTTTCTCATTCCGCCTTCCATGGGTGTCATGTGAGGGAGGCTCAGCCGCACGAAGACCTGCTGCGGAGCACAGAGGTGGCCGCCTGGACTTTGCACCCCACAGGGAAGGACACTCAGCGAGGGCAGAGGGGAAGGCAGGTCTCGTCCAGGCCTGTCGGGGGAGAAAATGGGTATGGCCCTCTCAGAAAGCAATGCAGTGGCAAGTATTAAACGCCTTAAAATTGTTTATACTTTGGTCCATTAATTTAACTTTTGTAAACTGTTCTAAGGAAAAAAATTCAAAATAATGAAAATATGTATAAATATGTCCTTTGCAGCAAAAATTATAAACCACCCAGATGTTCAACAATGGGAAAATGGCAAACATGCTATATTCATATGCTGATTAAGCACTGTTAAAATTTATGCTTTTAAAGAGTTTATGAGAACACACGAAAATGCTTAGGTGATGACATCATATGGAAAGAAACATAAATTACAAGCATATACAAAATTTTTAATTTCAACTAACTTAAAGTGCATTAAAATACTGGAAGAGGAGGTTGATATTTGATATTTATATTTAACAACATGAACTCAGAGTGGGGAATTACGATTTTCTTCCTGTGTTAGTTTGTTTTCAAATTTTCTACCACAAACATGTATCAGCCTTATAAACATTATTACTAAATGTACTTTATTATCACACTAAAGTCTGCTGTTATAAACTTTACCTCCCCAGACTCAGCCTTACCCTTGCCTTCTGGTTTTGAAGAGGACACAGTGCGGTGACAACAGCCGGCCCTGCCCTGTCTTGGTGGAGAACTTTGATCAAAGGCCTCGTAGGCTTCCTGCTCTTCCCTTTTGGACCCTGGACCCTGCTCCCTTTCCTTCCTCCTCAGACTCCAGAAGACTCTGCCCACCAGACCTCCTCCCCTGCAGGCCCCCATGTGCCGCATTCCTGCAGGGTGAAGAGTGCCCCAGGTGAAATCCCTTGCACCATTTGCTACCCTATCCTCTGCCCCTCGGGAGCCTGTCCTCCCACTCCCCACCCCTGCAACCCGGGCGTGGCCCCAGATAGATGCCCGGAACCAGGACACTTCTCAGAGGCAGCACCTCCCGGATGGTGCCTCTGAGAACCTGCCTCCTGTCTTCTCTGGGCTAGTCCCAGGCGCCCTGCTGGGCCGCTCTGGCTGCAAGTGCCTGTCCAGGCAGGCGACATCCCCAGCCTCGGGCCCCTGCAGGGGAGACCCCTCTCCCAGGCTGGGCTTCTGCCCCTCAGGTCTGCCTGAAGCTGTCCTTGCCTGCCACAGGAGGGTGGAATGGGGTGGGGACCTGCCCCTCATGTCCTCACTGCAGAGACAGTTCTGTCTCCCTGCTGTCCTCCAGCACCTTTGAGCCTTACATTTCTAAGAGTTCCTGTTTCCTGTCTTAGGGAGCAGTCCTGCTGCCAAGCTCCCTCCCAGGTGCGGGTGTGTGGGGTGGGGTGAGTTTTCTGTGATCCGCATCAGCGGAAAGAGCAGCCGTTGTTTCTTTGGGAATTCCCAGGCGCTCTCTCCCTTCCTTGCAAGGGCATTTTAGGAAAGCATTCTGCCAATATTTTCACTATTTACCACCATAAATGTGACTCTGCCAAGCCTACGGAAAGCTTGGGCTCTTGCCAGCCACCCCCATGAGAACTTTGGCCAGCTCTGTCTCTAGGTACGGCTTGAGTTGGCCATTTCCTTTAAAGTCCCTGCCTCCCTCCAGCGTCTGTCAGCTGAGGAAGGCTTCTGTTCCCTGCACACTGTCCCTGGCAGGGGCCCTCCAGTCCTGCTGCCTCCAGGGGCTGCAATGGACCATGTCCTCCAAGGTGCTCCGGGGCCTCCTCTCACCTGCCACGCTATCCCTGAGCCACAAACCGCCCGCATTCTCAGCCCACATCCTGCGATGGACTCCACCGGTCCACAGAAGCTGTTCCCGAGGAGGCGAGGTGGGCACTTTTCCAGATGAGCGCGCGACCTAAGGGTGGAGAGGAGGTGAGAGCCGGACATCAGGCCCGGGGTGCAAAGCTCCCTTCAGGTATGGGGATTCCGGGGAGAGGTTCTGGGGTCCGTGGGAAAGGAGCTAGGCACGGGCGGGGGTGGTCACCAACCTTTCCGTGACTCACTTTCTCTGTCTCTAAGTGAGAGACAGAAATAGAACCTAAGGGGTGTGAAGATCACGACAGTTAGCGTTTGTACAGCGTTGGGAACGCTTGCTGGCCCGTGGCCAGAGGTCGGTAGTGACTGCTAACTAACGCGTGGTCTGCGCGCCCAGAGCCGCAGCGAAGGGCAGGCGGCCCCCCACGCCCTCCCAGATCACGCCCCTTGCCCGACCGGAGCTTCCATGCCCGAGCGACCTTCGAGGCTCCTGGGGAGCCCAGAGGGCCGGGACACCCCTCCGCCCCGCTGCTCTCTGTGCAGTTTGGCAGCAACATCCGTGCCCAGGAAAGGAGCCCAGCAGCACCGGACGGCGCCAGACGCGGGTAGAGGCCGGAGGGCCCCAGCAGGATGGCTCCCCGGGAGAGAGGGGTGGGCAGCCGGCCTGCTCTGGGCATCACCTCCCCGGGCAAAGCAAGGACCCCCGTGTCAACCTGTGCAGGCCAGTGCCCGGGGACCACCCGCCCGGTGCTCCACCGCGCGGCGGGCCACGCTGACCTCGCTCCCCGCTGCCTTCAGGAGGAAGTGGCCCCGGGCCCGGCCTGGCTGCTCTCTGGCCGCATGCCCACCCGGGGCGCACGCGCTGGCGCGCTCGGGGACCGCCGCAGGGGACGGCCCGGCCGGGGGTAGCCAACGGCAGCCCAGGGGGCGCGTGTGTCTCTGGCCCGTCCGAGGCTCGGGGCGCAGTCGGGCGAGAGGCACACACGGCGGCTATGCTGAGCTGCGGCCGCCCGCGGCCTGCGCGCACTTGCGTCCCCGAGAGGACCCGCGCCCCCGCGGAGTCGCTCCCCCCGGCCGCGCCCGCCACTCATTTTCTCTCCTCGGAACCCCGCGCGGGTCCCGCGCCGCAGCCGCAGCCCGTCCGCGACAGGCCGCTGCCGTCGGCTCCCGCAGCTACGCCGCCGTGGCGGCTGCGCGGCCGGTCTCCGCCAGCCACCTGTCGACCAAGCCCGGCGTGCCCGCACCATTCGGGCCGCCCAGTTCCACCCGAGCCCCGAAGGTGCCGCCCAGCGGCCGCGGGGGTGGGCCCCGGTTACCTAGCAACCGGGCGGCATCCTTCCCAGCAAGCACTGCTTCAGCCCGCGGCGCCGGGACTACAAGGCCCGGCGTGCCCGCGCGGACTACAAGGCCCACAATGCACCGCCCACCCCTTCCTCGCTGGCCCCCACCCTGTTCTCCTGAGACCCCGCCGGGCGAGAGCACGACCCCTTCCCGGCGCTCCCCGCGCCGTGCGCGGCGCGTCCTTGCGTGACCTGGTGTGCGTGGGGTCAAGGCGCCGGGCAGAGCGGCTCCGGCCAAAGCACCATGCGGAGGGGTGAGCGTAGGGCCGCCGAGGGGCCGCGGTCGGGGTCCCCGGTGCCCGCGGGCAAGGCCTCGCTGGAGGAGCCGCCCGACGGCCGAGCGGAGGGGCCCGGCGCCGGCCGCCGCAGCACTGAGTCCGAGGTCTACGACGACGGCACCAACACTTTCTTCTGGTGAGGGTCTGCGGCGCCCACGACCTGGGGAGCCCGGCCCCGCCCGGCCTGGCTCTGCCGCGGGTCCCGCCCCGGCTCTGGGCCGGACTGCGAGGGGCGTGGTGAACCCCGCCTCCGAGGCCCCGGGGGCGGCTGGCTGAGCTTCCGCAGCGGGGGTGGCGGTGGGTGGAGGTAGGCGCCGGCTGGCGGGAGAGGCCCTGGGGCGGACCCCTCCCGGAGTCGGCCTCGCCCCCCTGCCTGCCCCGCCTCCGAGCGGCGCCCACTGCGCGGTCTTCTGATCCGGAGGACTTGGCTCCAGTCACCTCGGAAGCGCAGTGACCAGGCTTTCCCTGGCGTCCCTGTGCGAAGTTCACCCGTGCCCTCCTTCGCGTTCCCTTTGGTTGCTTCACAGTGCTCGTGGACACGAAACCGCCTTGCTTATTGTCCCCCTGTCCCCCACGTGGCAATCACAGTGGCTAGCTCGAGTGTTTCACTCTGCTTGGGGAGTTCAGTCAGCGTTTGTCGGATAAAAGCTCTGTTTCTCACTTCGGTTGCCCCTAGCCGGCGCTTCCTGCACAGCTCAGTCCTGTCCCCCATCTCTGCCTTCAGTGGGGGCCGAGGGCAGAGGCCCCAGGAGCAGCTGGGAGCATGGCGCCCCGAGTTGAGTCAGGGCTGGGGAGGGCTGGGGTTCCAAGCCTGGCTCCTCCTCTCAACGACTGATCTTGGGCTAGCGCTTTGTCTTTCCTCGTTTGTGAAAAAAATAAAGCCCAGGCTCCAGAAAGCATGGTTCATGAGAAGGGTTTGGCTTTTCTGTCCTGCAGGGTGCTCACTTCCCGTCCAGACGAGCAACAGCCTTTCAGTCCTGCCCTAGGCTCTGGGGGACACTGGAGTGTATGGGGCCTCTGCCCAAGGAGAGAGCGGGGACACAGGGTGTACAGCCAGCTGTGGGAGGCAGCTGTGTGGAAGCAGTTCCAAAAGAACCAGGCTCTGGGACATCACAGAGCAGGTTGGGTGGGGCTGAGGAGAGCCTGACAGGGGAGTGATCGGTGTGTCAGAGGAAGGTCCCCACACAGGTAGAGACCTCACAGGGGCCCTGTCATATCCTGGTCTGTATCGCTGGCTTACAAGGGGGAGTGGCAGCAGAAGCTCAGGAGAGGAGGCCACCGAACATCTGGACCCTATGCCAGGGTCTTCCCTGGGGGTGTAGGCAGCTGCCGCAGGAGGAAGAGGGGCAGCTGAGTCCTCCTTTGGGGAGATAATGCACTCTGGTGGTTGTGGAATCACTGAGAGAGAGGGGTGGGGTGCCCTGGGTCAGTGGAGGCTCAGCCCGAGAGCTGGTGCCACAAGACTTCCTACCCTCGGGGGTCTGCTCTCGGCCCTCTGTCCTGCCATGCACCCTTCCGACAGGAGGGAGGGCACCGTCCTCCCTCCACACGGCTGGTGTCTGCTGGAGTCGCTGAGGTCCTGGATCAAGGTGGCTGGACTGGATTGTTCCTTATTCAGTCATCCAGCACATTTTTGGAGACCCCTACTGGGTGTCAGTTACTGTTCTGCAGGATACAACAGAAAACTACACGAGAAGCTTAGATTCTGGCAGTCCCAGAACTTCAGAAGACACAATATGTGCCGGCTGCAGGGATGCTGAGTGTGGCAGAACCGGGAGAAGCACTCAGCTCACCCAGCGCCAGGGAAGCTGCTCAAAGAAAGAGATTTCTTTAGACGCTCAGACCAGTGGCCCTCAGGTTCCTGCTCACAAGGGGGGTTTGGGACACAGACGCCTGGCTGTAGCACGGCCTGCCTGTGAGGAGGCTGAGGGGGTGCGACTGGGCTGGCTGGTTTCAGGTACCCTGGGTGGGTGGCTCTGGCTTCCCCCCAAACCCCATGCAGAGGAACATGGGGCAGTCTCTGGCTGTGTCTCTTCCCTTACCTGTACTGGGGAGGGAGCTTCACGTTTCTTGGTGGCAGGCAGGTAATCAGATGCCTGCCTGGTGAGAAGTACCTCTGCTGACCTGCAGAGCCTTGCTACTGACCTCCTGTGTCTCCCCTCACTGACGTGCTGTGTTAGGATTTTAAAAACTCTTATTTTGGCCAGGCATGGTGGCTCACGCCTGTAATCCTAGCACTCTGGGAGGCCGAGGTGGGAGGATCACTCAAGGTCAGGAGCTCGAGACCCGCCTGAGCAAGAGTGAGACCCCGTCTCTACCAAAAATAGAAGGAAATTATCTGGACAACTAAAAATATATAGAAAAAATTAGCTGGGCATGGTGGCGCATGCCTGTAGTCCCAGCTATTCGGGAGGCTGAGGCAGAAGGATTGCTCGAGCCCCGGAGTTTGAGGTTGCTGTGAGCTAGCCTGATGCCACGGTGAAGTGGAAAATGGGAAAATTCCACTGAAGTGGAAAATTCCACTACTGGGCTTTGTCCTTTGCAGTCCTTACCTGAGGCCCCTCCTCCCCTGTGACCTTTCCCCTCATAAATCACCTGTAGCAATTAGTGTACCAGGCTGTAAAGTAGCTTAGGACTCTGCCTCCCTAAACTTAACCCTGTTGTAACCATGCCCCTCTCCCTTAAGCAGAGTGTATAAGAGACTGCAATGCTCTTTGTCTGGTGCTCAGAATTTGGAGGGAAAAATCCCCATCTGAGCCTGCTGGCGTATAAACCTGTTTTTGCCAATATTTCTGTGTGCGTGTCGGTCTATTCCCGGTCATCTCTGCCGTAACAACGGCACTCTAGCCCAGGCAACAGAGCAAGACTCTGTCTCAAAAAAAAAAAAATTAAAATAAACAAAACAAAAAATCTTATTTTGTGTTTTAGAGAATTTTAATAATGAATTTGCAAAAAGTTAACACAGGTAAACATTAACCTAAAAAGTATGTATTTGTGGAAATGACTTTAGGTTCCAAAGTTACCGAAAGGAAATTTTGTATGATGTAAAACCTCGTTTTTTGGTTTTTTGGTTTTTTGTTTTTTTTTTTGAGACAGAGTCTGGCTCTGTTACCCTGGTTAGAGTGCCGTGGCGTCAGCCTAGCTCACAGCAACCTCAAACTCCTGGGCTCAAGCGATCCTCCTGCCTTAGCCTCCCAAGTAGCTGGGACTACAGGCACGCATCACCATACCCGGCTAATTTTTCCTATATATATATATTTTTAGTTGTCCAGCTAATTTCTATTTTTAGTAGAGGCGAGGTCTCGCTCTTGCTCAGGCTGGTCTCGAACTCCTGACCTTGAGCAATCCACCTGCCTCGGCCTCCCAGAGTGGTAGGATTACAGGCGTGAGCCACCGCGCCCGGCCAAAACCTCGTTTTTAGGGTTTCATTTCCAAAGCTGGATGGGTTTCTTTGGGGCCAGTCATGGCTCTGGTGTGTGGATTTTGTTTCTTTGTGATTGCTTTTTGGCCACAGGGCAAGCAGCTCAGGTTTGGAGTTTGCCCCAGCCCTGGAGCAGCAGCTGTGCTCTCCTGCTCTGGGTCCGAAGTAGTGAGGACATTGTCTCTTCTGCCAGCTGTGGGGAGCACCAGGGGGAGATGTTTGGGACGGCAGACTCTGAGAAACACTGTGCAGAGATGCGTTAGCCACCCTCTAAAAATTGGGAGAACACTTGGGACCCGTTACCCTGGAGCAGTACCGGAGAACGTTGCCGCCTGTCGGTGGAAGACGGTGACGCACCCTCAGGTTGCCGTGCTTGCTAACCACCTCCACCAGGGCAGAGGTGGTCTGACGTTTTGAGCGTTTTTATTATACGCTTAGATCTTAGAACACTGTGCCTCTAGTGAGTCTTCCTAGTGACTCCGTGGACTTTGCTGTCAGCAGCTTGTCTTGGAGTAGTTCTTTAACCTCGGAGCCTGGGGAGTATGTGGGTGATCTTAGACGCCCCAGGTTTCTGAGGATCCATTCTCGGTCTTTGTGGGTTTGCCCACGTCTAGGAAGCATGAGTGGCTACATGCAGCCACTTGGGCCATGCTGGCAGCAGGTGAGGAGGGCCAGTGACACATCCTCACGGCCTCTTGCTGGCCGTGGACAGGCCCTCTGGTCTTGGCCTTTCCTCGGCCCGTCCTCAGCGATGTGTCGACTTTTCCTCTAACTGATCTTGGCATGCCTGCCTTCCTGCCCACTTGGCCTGCGTGTGGCCATCTCTACAGAGGGACTGACAGTGGGGTGTCCTCCACCCGTGGTGGGAGGGAGCCAGCTGTCCTCAGGCCCTCATCTTTGTTGAGTGTCTGACGTCCTAGGGTTTACCGCAGCTCTTCTCCAGGGCCTGATCGCAGGACCCAAGCATTCTCGGGCATCTGCCCAGGGTCAGGGCGGTGGAGGAAGGGGCCGCTGTGCACAGCTCTGGCCTCCTGGGAGGGACAAGGACGGATGCGTTTGGAGTCTTTCTCATGCTGTCTCGAGCGGCACCCTGTCTCTGCCGTGTACGTGTGGACATCGTGCTGTGTGTAAGACCAGGACTGGGACATAACAGCATAGCTCTTACTTTCCAGGAGCGTGTGATTTTGGCAGTTCTGACATCTGCCCTGCCGGGTGACTGTTGTGCCTGGACCCCTACCCCCCACCTGCCTTTCTGCCTTG
Organism: Indri indri; assembly: GCA_004363605.1. Lineage (NCBI taxonomy): Eukaryota > Metazoa > Chordata > Mammalia > Primates > Indriidae > Indri > Indri indri. The sequence goes on from RJWJ010028000.1 coordinate 9,002, forward strand.
GACAGGACAGAGCTGGGTCCTCTTCATTCCTGACTCTGCTTCCCCAGGGCGGGGGTGCTGCTGTTCCTTATAACTGCTGGGGACAGAGCCGGGGCCCAGAGAGTGCTGGCGCCTACTGCCCTGTCCTTGTCAGGTCTCTGGGTGGCGCCGCCCAGTGTGGGGTGGGGCACCCTGCTCTGTAGTCCCCGAGCCTGGCTCTACTGAGTCCTGACCTTGCAACACAAATGGTGGCTTCATGACTTTTTGAAGTTATTTTATTTAAAGCTGAGTTTGTAGGCACACACACATCTGTGAACCTTAACGTGTTAGATTCCTGTAGCCACAGTCACAGGTGGGTCGTAGCTGCCTCTTGGTGGTGGTGTCCTTCCCTCACCCTGCTCTCCCAGCAGCCTCTGTCCTCGCCGTGGCGACAGCGCCAGGCAAAGGGGCCGTTCTGGAGGCACAGCGTGCGTGTTCTGGAGGCTGTCTGGTTGTGGTGCTGGTGGTACATCATTTTTACAGCTGAGCAGTATTTGTGCTACAATCTGTCTTTTAGTTGGTATGCTTAGATCGTTCGCGTTTCGTTGTTGATACATTTGAATTTAGATCTGCCTCTTCTCTCTGTGCCCTCTTTTCTCTTTCCTGCCTTCTTTTGGGTTGTGTAAACCTTTTTTCGTATTCCACTTCAATCAAGGTATTGTCAATTGGTTACGTCTCTTTGTGGGACTCTGAGTGGTTGCCGCAGGGGGCACGGGGAACGTGTGCCCGGCCTCCCCCGGCTGTGGTGGTCCCACAGGCGGTGTTGGGGCTGTTGGTTCTGAGAATCACCCACGCTACTCACCGTTCCCAGTGCCTTGGAACTGTCCTCTGCCGGCAGCGTTTCTCTTGCATCTCCGTCCCTGGAGAATGTTCCCTTCACCTTCGTTCTTGAATTTGGAATCCTGTTTAACATTTCTTTTCTTCCAGCGTTTTACAAGCTTCGTTCCACGTCCTGTGGCCTCCGTGATTTCTGATTTGGTGTCTGGCGATTTCAGGTTTGCTTCTGGACTGCTCTTGAAGTCCTGTGTAAAGAAGCCGATGAGGGACATGTGAGCTGTGGGGGGCGTCAGAGGAGGGGGCTTTGGGGTCAGCTCCAACAGAATCTCATTCCTGACTTCATTCTTGTTTCCTCTGAAGATGCCCGCCAGAGTCGGCGGGGTCTGCGTGGGCACAGCCCTGCATTTCTGGGTGTTCCATCTTTGCGGGATATGCCTCTCTGCCCCTTGGGTGGGAGGAGCCTGCTCTGGTGTAGGTGGGACCATCTAGCCCCCCATTTTCCAGACAAGGAGAGTTTGGGAGGGTGCTCAGGTCCCACCCACTGCCCGGGCAGGTGCGTCTGGACAGGCCTGGAGTGGACACTGTTGGCTTCGAGCAGTTCTGCCTGGTCACATCAGACCCTCACGTTTCACATCTGCCCAGTCGGCTGACCCTGTTGGCTGTATCTTCCAGACAGATCCGAAGTCCCCCCACCTCCTTCCTGCTTGTGGCTCACCTGGTCACCGGCTCCCCGCAGTGAGTCGCCTTCCCATGCATCCTCACTGCAGCTGCCAAGCGGCCTCTCGGAGGCCTGGGCGTCGCAGCCCGCCGCGCTCATTGCTCTGCAGCGGCTCTCGCTCAGCCACAGCCCAGGCTGCGTTCTCAAGTCGGGGTGTGAGGGACCCCCCTTCCTCCAGCCACACTGGCCTGGCCGCTTCTGTCTCAAGCCCTTTGCACTGTGTTTCTCATCGGGAAGTGTGTTCCCAGGGGTCCTCAAAGACCCCTGCCTCTGGTCTGCCTGAGTGTCCCTGCGTGAGGCCCTTCCTGACCACCCCTGCCCTGCACTCCCAGCCTTCTTTTGTTTTCTGCATAGCACGTAGGGTTTCTGTTTAGCCCTCCTTAGTCTGGCTGCACTGGAAGGAAAGAAGGCTCAGGAAGGGAGATCGTGGGTTCTGTTGGGTGTGTGGCCCATGGCAGGTGCTCAGGGAATGCTGTGTGTGGATGAGTGGTCCCACCACCTAGTCTGTGCCCCGCAGGGCTCCTGCCCCAGGCCCGCCCCCACTTGCTCTGTGACTTTCACCAGCCCTGACCTGCCTTGGGGGCGCCACACACACACACACACACACACACACACACACACACACGTAAAGCCGCACTGGAGCCCAGCACCACTCAGCCGGAGCCGCCATGCTCATTGTCGTTACTGACTTTGTGGTCTGAACACTCTTGGCTCTCCTCATCCCTACCGGGGTGGTCTCGGTCTCCTCACTTAGTCTGATGTCCCCACGGAGAGGGAAGGGTGGGCCCATGTTCCATCATGCCAGCTTGTTTTATTGGCATAAAACAACTAAATAAATGGAGAGATTTCCTTGCCTCCATTGTATAGTAGAAAGTTAAAAAAAAATGGGAAAAATATTCCATGTCTCATGAATGAGAACCCTCAGTATTAGTCAGATGTTAGTTCTTCTCTCACTGATTTATGAATTCAGTTCAGTTCAATTCCCGTCAAAATCCTAATGGAATTATTTGTGGCAATTTGCCAAACTGCTGTGAAGGTTAATGTTGGTGAGTAAACGTGAAGAATACTCAGGGTTGGAAACACGAGGGCGGTGTACCAGCCGCCACAGTGGGCCCCGGCCATGGTCCAGTGCGGAGCCCCCGCCTGACGTCCTGCAGCTCCTGCCTTGCTCTCAGGGACGCCGTCCGGTTGAGGTGTGGCTGTGCTCAGGTGTGGTGACGTTGGCGCGTGACGGCCTTGTCATGCACAGCACCCCCACGCCCACGTTCGGAAGGTCCTGCTCCCCAGCCTGATCTGCTTTGTTTCAGGTTGGTCTCAAATTCCTGCGCAAAAGCGCTGCTCCCGCCTCAGCCTCCAGGGGGCATGTTTTGAGGTCTGTCCACCTCGTGGCCTTCATCAGTGGCTCCTTCCTCTCATTGCCGAGTGGTGTTCCGTGGTAGGGGTGGACCACGGTTTGTCATCCACTGGGATTTTTGGTTTGTTTCCAGTTTCAGGTTATTATAAATAAACGTTCACGTACGAGCCTTTGAATGGACCTGCGTTTTCATTTATCTTGAGTAAATATTTCGGAGTAAATGGCCGGGTTGGATGATAGACGTATGTTTAACTTTTTAAGAAATTGCCGAGCTGGTTTCCAGAGTGGCTGCGTCATTCCGCACCCACCTGCGGCAGATGAGGCTCGTGCAGCCGTGCCCTCAGCACGTGGCGTCGTGAGTGCTCTGACCTCAGCCGCTCAGAGGGTGTGCGCTGGCGTCCAGCTGTGGTTTTGATTTGCTCTCACGGCGACAAGTGAGGCTCCCTGTCTCTTTATGTGCTTATTGGCTGTTTGTATACTTATTTTCTTTGTGAAGTGTCTGTTCAGTTTTTTGCCTTTTTTTTGTTAGACTGTGTGTATCTTCGTTGAGTTGTAAGAGTTCTTCATATGTTCTGGATACAAAGTCTTTGTCAGGTATGTGTATTGTGACTGTTTTCTCCCAGTTTGTGGTTTGCTTTTTCTCTTCTTTAGGGTACAGCTGCTGTTTGTAACAATCCGCGTGTCATGGAGGCAAGTCCTGGGCTGTATGCTGTACGCGTGTTGCTCGCTAGTCCCCGTGGTGTCCCTGGAGGGCAGGAGTGCCCCCCTCTAGAGATGAGGAGACCAGTGCAGAGGGTCACGTCATTTCTCCAAGTTCACACTCCTCGTTTGGATGTAAGAACTGGGTCTCTGACTGTTTGCAGCAGTTAAAATGCAGCGGGGGTCTCAGGCAGGGTCCAACACAAGCTGTGGTCGAGGTCTGCTGGCTTGTGGTTCTGGTGCCTGGCTGGCTGTGGGCCGTCCAAGTGAGGCGTCTCCACTGGGGTGGGATGGGCTGAGGTGCCAGAGGTGGAGCCCCTGCCCCTTCCACCCCCAGCCAGGCTCTTGTGAGTGAGGAGCACTGTCAGGGGTCGTGTTCTCCCTTCGGGTCCTGGTGTCCTCTGAGCTCTTCGTTTCTTGGGCCGTCATCCTGGTGAATCTCTCAGCTGTGGTGGTTTCATAAACCCAAAGGATGGTCACCTCAGCGCATCCTGCTCAGTGAAAAGTGCCGTGTTTACTTATTGTCTGGTTGCTCCTAACAACAGACACCTGCTCTGGTCGCCTGCAGCTCCCTGGGAACGGACACAGGATCATCTAGGAGCACCCAGCTAGGGACTGCCAACCACTTGCTTTCTGGGAGTTGGAGAGTGAAGTTGAAGCTCTCTCTTTGTGCAGAGCGACTTGGTTTCACGTCGCGTGAGTATTCGACAGCGCTGTCCGTGCTCTGACATCGTGTGTCTTCGATTTCAGGCGAGCCCACACCTTGACCGTGCTGTTCATCCTTACCTGCTCGCTTGGCTACGTGACTCTCCTGGAAGAAACACCTCAAGACACAGCCTACAACACCAAGAGGTAACAGGCCCGCCTTGTCCTGCTCTCCGAACTGGGTGGCGTGGTTGGTCTGGTGTCCTTGCTGTCCTCAGGCCGGCCAGGGGCTCAGGAGGCTTTCCCTGGCATCCACAGGCTGGGGCTCCTGGCCTCCCTCTCCAGTGGGTCTGACACACCAGAGTCCTAGGGCTCCCCTTGGCGCTACATGGCCTTTCTTGCCTGTGGACTGGTCAGCCCCTGTCCTGCCTGTCACTGGGTCCCTGCAGTCCATGTCACCTCCCATGTGACCTGCAGCTTGTGCTGTGTTTTCTCTGCATTTCACATGTTGAGAGACTGGGAGGTGCCTCGGCAGCCTCCAGTGGTGGAGCCGTTGTTTTGGGTGTCTTGAAGTGTGGGGTTTTGTTGCACGGGCCAGTGATGGTTCCCCCCATTAGCTGGCATGGTTCTGCTATGCTGGTGTGTTCTGTGTTTTGGTTTTTGTTTTTTGGAGGCAAGGTCTCACTCCGTTGCCCTGGCTAGAGTGCAGTGACATCATCATAACTCATAGCAGCCTCAAGTCCCTGGGCTCAGACGATCCTCCCGCCTCAGCCTCCTGAGTAGCTGAGACTTCTGGTACTTGCCAGCATGTGCAGCTCATTTTTTATTTTAATTTTTTGTAGAGGCGGGGTCTTGCTGTGTTGCTCAGGCTGGTCTTGAACTCCTAGCCCCAGCCTCCCAAAGTCCTGGGATTACAGGCGTGAACCACCATGCCTACCCTGCACTGGTGTTGATGCTGACGCTTTTTAAAAATTTAAACCACTTCAATATGTGAGGCGATTGTCCATGGACAGCCTGTGATCTCACTTCTGCAGGTCAGGAAGTGAGTCACTCCAAAGGCAGACTAGTCACTAGGATTGTCCTTTGCCTGAATTCCGTGGATTCTGAGGCCAGCGTGTGGAAGATAAGCTGGTTATAGAGCTTGTTCATTGATCTTGAGTTTTCACTTGACAGCCCCGCCTCTCCCGTTCTCTCCCAATCCTGGCGCCTGGGTGTCAGCTCAGGGCTGCATCCTGCCCAGCAAGGCCTGCTGCCGCCGTCAGGGCTCAAGCGCCGCTTGCCCTGGTGGCATGGCCAGGGGAAACCAGGGAGAGTCTGGAGGCCAGCACCTGGCGGGGTCAGAGGTGGAGGGAGGCCCGGAGGCCTGTCGGTGGCAGGGCTGTGAGGCGGCTCTGGCTGGTGGGGCCTGGGCCTTATAGAACCTCCCTGTCACGACAGCTCTGGGCCAGCACTTGGCTTTTTGTAAAATGAGGGTCCTAATGTCTGTGTCATAATTAGATGGGGTCAGGGGGTGTGGTGTTAGGGCCACCATAACGACGCCAGGAGGCTCGCCATCAGCGTTGCTCGCCCCTGTCTGTGTGGGATGGTTTAGATGGTTTAGAGACACCTTGTGACAGAGCTCGTCCCCTTAGGTGCACCCGGGCATTTCTGGTTAGAAGTTGCCATCAGGGTGCCGGGACCCAGGGCTCTGCAGCCCGCTTCCCCTGAAGCGCTCACACTCTGTCCTACCCAGGAAGGCGCAGCTGGCCACTCCCTTCCTGGGTCTCCCGCCCTTTTCCCAGCTCTGCGCTCTGTGGGTTTTGCTCCCACCTCACCGACATCGATCTCCCAGTCAGCTCTTCCGGGTCTTCCCCTCCGTTCTGACCTTAGGACCAGCTTGCTCCCAACCAGGCCAGCACCTCTGCCGCTGCGCTCACCCGTGCGGCCCGGCCGCTCCGTCTTCCTTTCTGGGCCAGCTGTGCCTGAGTCGCATGTGGAGCAGCAGCGTGCACTTGGGCAGCTGGAGTCCAGAGTAGGTGAGGGAGCCTGTGCCGCGTCATGGGCCCCTGCTCGGGCTACCCGAGTCTGCCCTTGAGGCACTATCCCTGCACAGGGGCCACCTGGGATGCTGCACCTGTGGGTGTGGAGATGGTGAGGCTCTAGCAGGCCCCGTGTTTGCCTAGAGGGAGTTTCCAGGTAGGACTCGGTCTTTTCCAAGATTCATCCATCAGCACCTGGGTGTGCAGGGTCTGCGGCATCTCTGGGGCACAGTGGGCCAGCGAGTGCCAAGGAGCAGGACATGGTCACACCTCAAGAGGTGTCCCCATAAGGCAAGTAAAATTAGGCCAGAGGTGAGCAGTCCCAATGTCACTGGGCAAGAGTTGTCAAACTCAGACCCTCGAGCTAAAGGGGACCCGAGTGGGCACGCCCCCTTCGTCTGGCACTGGCCTGTCCTGAGCTGCCCTGGAGTGAGAGGCTGGGTCCTTCCGCCTCCTCCAGCAGGAAGCTCCCGTGTGTGCATTGAGAGGAGGGACCAGGAGCTCCTGGGCGCTTTCTCCTCTGAGGGTCTGTGTCGTGGGGACACTGTACGTTGTCCTGGCTCACATTCTGGGGACCCACATTGCCTCACCCACTGCCTCCAGCAGGAGTCTGGCGGCCTCACAGCCGGCACTCTGGCCTGTCCAGGCCTCGCAGGCCTTGGGGAGACTGCTGGGCCAGTTTATTTTAATATGTGAGAGTGATTTCATGCCCTCGAGCATAGGTTTTATGTATAGAAAAGACCTTCTGCAGGTTACCTTTATTTTAAAAAATTAAGATTTACATTATTAAAGTTAAAAATGTAGAAAGCTAGTTTGTTTTCTGTAAGCTTCCAATTTCAGCTTGTGTATCTTTGTTCTTTTTATGCATCTGACAGTTTCTATCTCTTTAGGGGGTTGGTTTTGTTTTGCTTCTTAAGTGAACCTTTTTTTTTTTATTTTTTTTTTTGAGACAGAGTCTCCCTCTGTTGCCTGGGCTAGAGTTCCATGGCATCATTGTAGCTCACAGCAACCTCAAACTCCTGGGCTAAAGCAATCCTCCTGCCTCAGTCTCCTGAGTAGCTGGGACTACAGGCATGTGCCACCGTGCCCGGCTAATTTTTTCTATTTTTAGCAGAGACGGGGTCTTGCTCTTGCTCAGGCTGGTCTGGAACTCCTGAGCTCAAGTGATCCTCCTGCCTCAGCTTCCCCGAGCGCTGGGACTACAGGCGTGAGCCACCGCGTGGCCAAGTCAACCTTATTGACGTATAATTTGATATGATATATAACTAATCAAAGCATACAGCTCGATGAGTTTTGATGGGTACTTAATACATACACCTGTGTGCCCACCGCTGAGCGATGGTAGGAAATTTCCATTGCCCAAGTTCCTCTGAGCCGCCAGACGGCCACACCCCGGCACTCGGGAGCGCTGGTCTGTCAGCACAGATGTGCTTTGCCTGTTGTGGTTTCACGAAAAGGGCGTTGCTCAGCGCATAGTCCTTGGCGTCTGGCTTCTCCCACCCAGAATAACCGTTCGTGGCGTCCACGTTGTGTCTGTTGGGAGTTTCTCACTCTCATTGCTGGGGAGGTTCTCGCTGCGAGGATGTGCCACAGTTCATTGATCCGCCATCCGTGGGTGACCTTGGGGACATTCTAGTTTTTCTAACCAACACATTTACAGGGTCTTCAATGAATTTTTTATTGCATTTACAAATTTAGTAAGTAAAACTTCACATATTTTAGTCATATAAAATACATATAATGCATATAAATATGTAAATAGATATACATTTAGAATATAACTGTACTTTATGTATGTAATACATATAAAATATAGCACATATGAATATATTCACAGTGCCAAAGAGGAACAGGGTTGGAGAGCTGACACTGCCCAATTCCAAGACTTACCGTGAAGCTACAGTAATCGAGACGGTGCGATGTTGGCAACAACAGGCGCAGAGATCAACGGGCCAGAGAGAGCCCTGGAAGGGCCGCAGGATGCGGTCAGCTGGTCTCGACGGGAGCGCAGGCAGCACAGTGGAGAAAGGGCAGTCTTCCGACAAACGGTGCCGGAGCAGCAGGACACCCACATGCAAAAGCGAATCTGGATGTTACACTTTTCACAAACGTTAACTCAGAATGGATTATAGATAGGCCTAAATGTAAAATGCAAAACTGTAAAACTTCTTGCAGAAAATATAGGAGAAAACCTAGTGCCTCAGGTTTGGCAATGACTCTCTAGATAGAATACTAATAGCACGATCCATGAAAGAGAAAACTTGACAGGCTGAAAACTCCACTAAAATCGAAAGCTTTTGCTTCATAAAAGACACTGTTAAGAGAATGAGAAGAGGAGCCACAGGTTGGTTGAAAATATTTGCAAAACACGCATCTGATAAAGGACTTGCGTTCAGAATACGCAAAGAACTCTTAGAGGTCAGTAATAAGAACAGAAAGAACACGATTAAAAACCCGGTGAAAGATCTCAGATGCTCACCAGAGAAAGTGCACAGATGACCGTCAGCACAGGGGCAGGTGCTCAGCACCGTCTTGTCTTCAGGGAGACGAAAGTCGCAAACTGTGAGACAGCGCAGCACGCCCATCGCCACGGCTAAGATTTAAAACACTGACGGCACCAGATGCTGACAAGAGTTCAAAAAACCAGGCACTCTCATCAGTACCGGTGGGAATGCAAAATGGCACGGCCACTTCGGAAGACAGTTTGGCGTCTCTCAGGGAACTAAACAGACTCTTACCTTACAATCCCACAGTCATGCTCCTAAGTGTTGATCCAATTGAATCGAAAGCTTATGTTCACACAAAAACCTGCACACGAATGTTTATAACAACTTTATTCATAGACACCAGAAATTGGAAATAACCAAGATGTCCTTCAGCCGGAGAGTGGATGAGTAAACTGTGGCGCATCTGGAATATTGTTCACCAGTAAAAAGAAATGAGCTCTCAAGCCACAGAGACAGAGATGAATCTAAAGATGCATTGTAACTGCGTGGAAGAAGCCAGTTGGAAAGGCTGCATATCACACGATGCCAATTGGATAACACTGGGAAACTTTCCAGGAAAGGTGAAATTTTGCGATGGTAGAAAGATGAGTGGTCTCCAGGGGAGGGGCGAGAATGAGCAGCAGAACACGGCACCTTTATGGACTGCTCGGTGTCCCACCGTGAAGGTGGGCTCCTAACACTGTGCATCGTCCATACCCACAGAACTAGACAGCTGCGAGTAAGCCTTAATGCGTGCAAATTTAAAAAGCTAAGTTAGGAGGTCAGGGATGCCAGGAAGGAAGGCAGACTGTGACGAGACACATCTCACCGTTCCAGATGCATGCAGCGGCCTTCCTGCAGGGGCAGGGGAGAAGGTCCTGCGTCACTTGGGAGCCGAGTGGCATCTGTGAGACTAAAGGCAGAGGGAGCTGCATGAACACTGTGCTCGAACTGATAAAGTGTCCCAGGAGATACCAGTGGCAGTTCTCTTACTGCTGTATGTGTCGTCGTGTGGGGACGGTGGCAGCCAGGTGTTCGCTGTCACAGTCGGAATTCGCAGGTAATCAAGGGGAGAAGGCTAGAAGGATCCACGTGGTAATAGATCATAGTTAGAGATGTCAGTCAGAACTCATGTTTAGCTTAGTAAAGATACAAATAGTTAAAAATAATAAATATTTATAATGTGTGTATATGTTGGCTAGTGTATGCACAGATATCTTATCGCTCTGTGAGCTGAGAGGACCCAGAACCTACTACCCCCGGGAGCAGCGAGTACACCAGTGCCGAGCTCTCGGGTTCTGGCGTTCTCCAGTGAAAGGACCCAGAAAGCAAAGAACTGCTCAGAAAGACACAACAAAACCCCACAGTGACAGGATTATGTCAAAGCGATGCAGGAGCCAAGTGAGAGCTCTCATTGGCCAAACCTGGAACAGTTTCAGCAACAAAATCAATGCAGCGGTATTGGAATGTAGCCCAGAGTATGAAAAATATGATGTAAGCGATGAATTAATAAGGAAGGAAAACGAGATTTCCAAGTAACGATGCAGCTACTCCCCCTGCAGGAGGTGGGGCGCAGCCTTCCACCCCTCACCTGTGGGCTGCTCATGGGGACTCCTTCCAGCCAGGTGCGGTGTGGGAAGGGGCGGTGGCAGAGCGGAGGGGCCTGACCAGCACCCCGGCCAGGTGGTCGGGCGGCACCGCCAGTGATGAGTTGTGGTGCTGGTGTGCGCCTTGATAGCACTGGCGAAAGTGGCGCCTCATGCCTGTGCTCTTCCTCCCAGAGATCCGTAAGCCCACCCTAATCATGGGAAACACGGCAGACCACCTTAATTAAGGGATATTCTACGAAATTCCTGACCAGTTCTCAAGACTGTCCAGGTCCTCAGAAACAGGAGAGTCTGGGAAACTGTCACGGCCGAGAGGAGTGTGGGGAGATGGGACGCCTCCCTGTCACAGGGAGTCCTGGACGGGATTCTGGGACAGGAAAGGACGTTGGGGAAAGCTAAGGAGATCTGAGCAAGGCGCAGACCTTCGCCAGTGGTAGCGCATCAGTACTGGCTTACTAATTGTGACAGATGCGCTGTGCTGATGTCAGATGTTAACACTGGGGAAAGCAGGCACGTGATACGTGGGAACTCTACTGTTCTCACAGTAATGCTATAAATCTCAAACCGTTCTAAAATTAAGTTTCTTTTAGAAATGTAATGTATTTGTTTCCCTTTCAAAGTAATTCCTTTACCCAAATGACATACCTTCCCACGTACTGAAGCAATTCTTACAGGCAAATTGGCCTCATAAAGTCATGAGAAACACATGTGATGTGTAGCCAGGTTGGCATTCCTGTGTCACCTGGTCTGAGCTGGCTCCTGGGCCTCGTCATGTGCAGAAGCCACCAGGCTGCCCCAGGAGCCCAGCGCCAGGCACGGCGCCGCGTAGCCTAGGCGCAGGGACCGACCCAGGGCGGGCGTGTCACGGGTCAGCCCCCGGCGATGCCAGGAGTGTCCTCCTTGGTCGGCACCCAGTTCCTCTTTTCATTTCCTTCCTTCCTGGGGGGCAGAAGAGCATTTACTGTCTCTCCCCTAACAGTGCACGCCTCTCCACGCACTGGGGAAGAGCAGCTGAGTTGGGGCCTGCAGCTTGCTCAGGTGGCCCTGCAAGGCACTTCTCACACCCGCACCCAAGCTCCGTGCGACCTCGCGCTGAGGCACCTGTGACAGGACCCACCCCCCGAGCCAGGCATTGAGGTGTCTCTGCTCCCGTCCCCGGGGCGTGGTGTGGAGGCTGCTCTGGAAGTGCACGTGTCCCTTGGGGGGGCCCGTGAATATCCTACCAAGGGCGAGACCCTCACGGCTCTGGGCTCAGAGCAGCACACGGCCCGAATCACTGGACCCTTGTCCCAGCTGCATGAGGCCTGGGCCACAGCCTGTGCTTCCCGGGTCCTGTGAGTCTCACGCTGTCCCTGGCGGGGCTCTGCCTCACTGTGTCAGCTTCCAGACCCAGGCACTCTTGGTAGGCAGAGAGGAGAGTTTTTTAGGCTGAAATTTGTTACTAGATGGTTTTTAAGAGCACTGTTGAGAGCTCTGTGGCCTGTCCGTTCTTGGAGCTGCATGAGTGTGCATTTGTACGTAGCAGCTGCACGGCAGCCACAGCCTGGACACAGCACTGCGTGTGAACACGTGGGTGAGACTGTCAATGGCACATCCCTCTGCGGGGGGAGGGGCGCTGCCTGCGGTGGCTGCTGCGCTCTCAGGCTGAGCAGGACGGGCACATCGTGTGCCTGCAGAGTGGCGGGCAGGCCCGCGGCCGAGGAGCACTGGTGGCCGTGGGCAGACAGAGGACTCCTGGCTGAGGCTGTGTGAGCAGCTGTGTGGGGGGCGCCTGCCCTGCCACTGCCCTGCCACCCAGCGCAGCCTCGTGCCTCTCTGGGCTGTGCTCCTTCCCTGTGCACCTGTGTTTTACCCATTTACTCCATCGCAGTTGTAGCGCTTACACTTCCATCTTATGAATTGTGGGAGTCCTGTTAGCACTGGATGAGGGGACCCCAAAAGGACAAAAGAGCGCTGTAAAAATACGGGGGTCCCTGCCATGTTGGCGCAGAAAGCCATCAGCTCCTAGTATCTTTCTGTCTCATGCAGACGTTAGTCAACCCTGGTGCTCGTGTACGGAATTTTAGGTGGCTTTTCTTCACGTAAGGCACGCGCGTCCTAGTGGTTCAGCACTTCACAGATGACGAATGTGGTGCCGCCACTGGGCGACTGGGCCCAGGTGAGATGTTGGTCCGGGGGTGCGGGGTTGGCCCCGGCCCAGCCCTCCCTGCCACACAGTCCCCAGCTCTGGGGCCGGGGCTGTCCCACAGTGGGTGTCCCGGGTCCCCGCTGCCTCCTGCCTCCCTCCTGGGAGAAGCTTACACACACTGAGGGGCTGTTTGTTCTTTATTTGCAGAGGTATTGTGGCCAGTATTTTGGTTTTCTTATGTTTTGGAGTCACACAAGCTAAAGACGGGCCATTTTCCAGACCTCATCCAGGTAACTT